>VWZY01008564.1:230553-290593 GCA_013399075.1 Chloroceryle aenea | reverse complement strand
AAAAAAAGGTAAGAGTTGAAACACCTACTTTATAGATTAAATAAATCTTAATTTAAAGAAGAGAGATTTGATAGATGATTTGGTCATAAATCTACAAGCATCTGCACAGGAAGTGACTTCTCCCAATGCAGAATTTCTTTATCTGACAAGAGCTTGCTAAGACCTGAGGAATGGAATGTCAAACCTGACAAATTCAGACTAGAAATTAATTAATATTTTTAACAGTGGTAATAAGTACCTCGTGGAACAAATTGCAAATGGAAACTAACACCTGAAATAATTATATTAAGAATGAGGTTTTTTTCCTAGCAGATGTGGAATAAAAAAAAAACAACCTAGATATAATTCTGTGACATGCAAGAAGTTCATTGTAAATATGTCAGAATAGTCCTGTCTCATCTTAAATGGATCTGTAAAAGATGAAAATGTCCAAAAGGTCAACATGTGTCTGCTCAATGACAATCCTGGTGAATGTTCTGTTTGATTTGCTGGTTGTTTCTCTGCTCCCCCCTAGTTCTGTTACTTTGTCTATGCAGCTCAAATTTCAGGGAGGATTGGTTTATGGTGGCTTCTGATACAAAAATTGTTCAATTGTTCATATCTTTTTTTTTTTAAATTAGGAGATGCTGAAGTGCAGCAAGAATTCAGAGGGTACTGCTGAACTGGAAGAAGCCCTGGCCACAGTGCTTGATATCATCAAAGCAGTAAATGACTCCATGCACCAGATAGCCATCACAGGATATGAGGTATTATTTGCTGTTGCTCTCACTCTGGTCTCATCCCATCCAATGATCCTCTCATCACTGAGTGTGGTGTGCCCATGGGTCATACACTCTGCAGACGGCTGTGTTACTTGTCAAGGTGACACTTCAACATATCTCTCCTGTGGAGATGGGGTTGTGCTGGTGGGGAGGAAGTGGAACAAATGCTGTCCTTCTGAGTAATCACACCCAAGCCTTATTTGTAGGTGAGAGGTAGCAAGTGTGACAGACAAAACTTAAGAATTTTGCTGAAACTTTGTGACTAATATGTTTCCCCTAAAGTGTTTCCAAATCTTTTGTACTTAGGAAAGAAAATTTGACTTCCATTTAAAGTGGATAATAGAATCCATTGCAGTGACTGGCAAACTTGTTATCTGAAATGTGAAATAATAAACATAGTACAAATCAAAGACCACAAATGTATATATGTCTCTGCTGATGCTCCACTGAAGTCATATGACTTAAAAGAACTAGCATTGCTTGCTTAAAATGAACCCTTAAGTGAGAAGTGGAAGTGATTGACACATAAAGGAGAAACATGCCTGGCAAAATGAGGCCTGAGGGTCATGTGGTTGCCCATTTTGAAACAGCTGCAGGGTGAAAATGTTAAGAGAAAACAATGTACTGAAAGCTGCATTCAAAGAATTATTAAATCAGAGTAACAGGGCTTAGTCTGGACATGAGAAAACCAGTATTCTGTGCAGAATGTGACTTCTGAAGAAAATGCTGGGGTCTATACTGACTGTGCCTGGGTGGGAAGAGTTATTCTGTGTTTTGCAGGATGGAATTTTAATTTATGTAACTCTGTCTTTTATGCAAGTGCATCTGTTGAGGAAACCATGCCCTCTGACAGCATTATTTTATAAACAAATGTAATGGCTTGCTTGCCTGTGTGGCATAGATCCACCGATGAACACCGGTGGAGATGCTGCTGTGGATTGTGCATTACATTTGAAATGAGAATGTGAGTTCTTGCCCTGCAGTAGCTGTTCTGGGTTGAATGTGAAGCAGTGCCCACTTTGTTAGGCTAGTAAACACCCAGACTAGCTGCAGTGCTCTGGATCAGAGAAACACCGCAGGTGTCCTAAGCATAACTTTGGTCACCCAAACCTGACAAACTTATGTAAACCAGATACTTCACTCCAGCCTTCTGCACAGCTGTGAGCTACCTCTGTTATGAATTGATGAGTGAGACCTTGTGCCAGCAGCTCGGTTTAGATGAAGAGCATAGCATGAAGTTCTCCTTCTTAGTTTAGATTAACAGTATCTTTTTGATATGATTTCCATCTAATTTTAAGTTTTTCAAAGTTTCTCAAGGTAAGAGAAGCTTATTGTATTCAGATATGTTGGCTGGACAGGAATAGTTCTTTATCTTTCTAATTTCTCCAACACACAAGGTCAAATCCAGCATCTGACTGTTTCTGTCATTTTAAGTTCCTAAAGATTTTTTTATTAATATTTCTTCTGATGGATCAGAAATGCTATATATTTTTGAATCTTCACTGAACTTAATTTCACTGAACACTTAATTTCAGCAACACAAAAAAACCCACTGGTCTTAAAATGAAATATTTTATTCTGGTGTAATTGAATGTAAAAAAGTATTATCAACTATACATTTTATTTAAATGTAGAGAGACAACCAACAGCTTAAAGTAACTCACTGCAGATGAGGAATTATCCAAATCTATTTAATCTGCTACTGATAAAACCTCTGAAGAGACATCTAAAGTTGACTTTTCCTTTTGTGTTTTTGTTTGGTTTTTTTTTTTTTTGTTCGTTTGTTTGAGTCCCTTTGAGTTCCATAGTGAGTCTTTTAAGGCTTCTAGGTGTCAAGAGGAATAGCTTGTGAAAACTTCTCTAAACCTTTCTGGTTATGGCTAATTCTGAGTGTCTCAGAGATTCATTCTAGCAAGACTCTTTAATGCCTGGATATTATTATTGCAGACTTGGACCAGTCAGCATGGGCATGGGAAGCTCATGGATACAGAATGTCTTTAACTTCCCCAGTTTTCACTATTTCTGATTAATTTCCAAAGAGAAAGGTAGCTTTCCTCCTATCTTTCCCAGTTTAAATGTATGTATTTACAGCAATTTTACAGGGTTTTTTTGTTAAACAGTTCTGTAAAGGATGGGCAGAAGAGCTTCTCCAAGAAAGGTAACATACTATCCTGAGCAGAGGGGATGTATGCAGATTCCTATCCATATAAATGTTGAGGTTATGCTTTTGCCTATTCCTTCAAAACTCAGAGTAGTTTTGTACTCAGGAATTCAACTAAGCATTCCTGTTCCTATTCAGCTTCTACTTTGAATTTGCCAGCCTTCCATGAAATGCAGATGGTAGCTCCAAGGACTATGTTTTTTGCCTCAGTTTTGGTAGCTGAACTGAGACATGACAAAGTGGAAAATGGCTTCTGTGTAGCCTGACGCTGACAGCATTCCTGAGATGGTGTGTTACATGATTATTAAATAGGGTGAAAGAGTAAAAGAGGGTGAACCCAATAATTTCTTCTGCCTGTTCCACCTGTCCCAGGTGCTCAGCCATGATGCCAAATAAACACCTCCTATAGCACATGAAACCACACCCCATCTTGTGGAGTCTTTCCCACAGAGGCAAGATAGAAATACTTGCCTAGAAGACCTTTCAGAGAAGGATATTATGCCAGCAGAAAAGGAATTTTTTTGGCAGCCGATGAACACTCCTGATTGCATAGGATATTCTGCTTCTTGGACCTGTGCACATGCAGAGTTAGGATATGAACTCTTGTGTAAGAAATTGCTAACATTTGCTAAGTTTGGAGTTGGTTGTTGACTTATTTTATTTCTAGCAAAAAGAACAAAAAATGTAGGGTAAACCTTGATGAGCAGATGTTTTAGAGATGTTTCCTACTCTCATCCTACCATTTGTTACAACCTGGCCTGGGTAGTTTGTCCATGAGTTATGCAGCACTTAAGCTATGGATATGTATCTCTCATCTTCCATATGCATGAGATGCAGTGTATTGTTCCAACAGGGAATAATTATTATATCTGATACAGTGATCAAATCCTTCTTTTTAAAAAACTTTCTTTGGGAAAAAATATTTCTGTCCACTAGCACAAGTTACCAGAAACAGTGTCCTCCTCTCTATTTGCTGCCCATACTGACAAGAGAGTCCAGGGCTTGTGGGCTAATATTCAAAGCCCTTTGTGGGATTACTGCAGACTCTCCCTGTCCATCCTCTTTCTCTCTGCAGTGGTAGCCTCCCACTTCACTTGCTATAACCCCAGTCCTAGACTCAGGATTGAGGAGATGGACCTATCACAAGAGTTAAACTGAGCTTCTGGATCTCAGTGCCATATCAAACAGTGGCTGGCTCTCACCATTGTCAGAACAGTGTAGAAAATATGTCTGTCTGGGTCTTTTATTTAGCTTTACACCTCATCAGTGTGCTTTTCACAGACTTGCAGTTCTCACTGGCATGCACATATAAATACAAACACACAGAGTCCTGTATGCACAAATAAAAAATCCAACTCTATATAATTAGAGACTGTTATAGAAATTTCTGAGGTTTATTGAATGCTTTGAAGAGTCTAATAATACCCTGATATGGAGTGAAAAAATACCTAACCAAACCCAGCTGGATCTAGGCTAGAGGTTGGGGAGTGAGAAGGAGAGCATCTTGCAATCTGTAGCTTAAGAGACCAGACATTCCCACTTGGAGCCAGCGTCTTCACCTTATAATCATCAGACCAAACAATTACTGAAAATAAGTACTTTAATAATGCACTGAGCTTATTCCCTCAACATTATACAAAGCATTTCTAGAAAAACTGGCTGTAAAGAAGTTCAACATTATTTGGTGAAGCCTTTTACCATACAGGTGTTGCCATGTCCTCTATCTACACATTGCTACACTCTTTAGTACTGAACTGTGCTATAAATATTTGTGCTGGTGGCATCTGAGATGAATGTTTATATGAGTTGAAGCATTAACCTATCAGTGGTGGTCATGCAAGGGCTTTAACTTAGAAAGGTCTGCTTCCTGATTAGTTTCACTCTCCCTTGGGTACTTTTATGGTTTCTTGATTCATTTCCTGCCCAAGGCTGTGCAGCACCGCAGAGTTTACAGATGGTGAGACCAGAAAATATTGACAAAGCCTTTAAAGACTATTTTGCAGTGAGAGGAAACTACACACCTACATAACTCCAGGCACCAATCTATGTCTTCAGACATCTAAGTGTTTTTCAAGGTTTTGCCCAGAGATAGCTCACAGCAGAGCAGAAACTGAACCTAAATCTTTCAGAGCCAAGGGTATCTGGATATCTGCTTGGATATCAGGACTGCACTGGGCCTTCATACTGCCTTGGAGTTAGGAGTATTAAAACCCAGTTCTTGTCAGAAGATGCTTCCTCTGAGGTCATCAGAGAGGACAGCCTGTGTGTCAAATGCAAAGTGGTCCTGAGGTAGACCTTAGTAACTGTGAATGGGGAGAGAAAGTGGGAATTATAGACATGGAAAACAATGGTTAATGGTTACATGAAGAAACCACAGACATGCAGATGAGATTCCAGGTGTAACATCCACTCTCCAATGCAATGCTTCTGCCTTGAAGCTTAAACACCACTAGGGGAAAGAACTGTGCCTGGATTTACCCTACTCTGAACTTGATGTAGGCTCTCTTTTTTCCTTTCTTGCTAGGGGGATGTCAGTGAGCTTGGCAAGCTGTTAATGCAAGGTTCCTTCAATGTGTGGACCGACCACAAGAAGGGGCACAACAAGGTGAAGGACTTGGCTAGATTCAAACCGATGCAGAGACACCTCTTCCTCTACACAAAGATGCTGCTTTTCTGCAAGAAACGGGAGGAGAACACAGATGGCCATGAGAAGACAGCTTCATACAGCTTTAAAAATTCATTAAAGGTAATAAATATGGTAATGGTGGGGTAGAGAAATAAATCAGGTGTTCTCACAGCACAGGAATGTTTCCACGTGAAGAAGGTACACATATCTGGAGCTTTCATGTACCCTGAGTAAATGAAAGCTCCCATTTACTTTTGATCTGGAGACAGACCCAGCCATATGTCCTGCAGCTCCAGATGTGAGCATTGGTTTTGCAACTCAATATAAATGGGCACCTTGTGTGATCTTGTCCAGCATCCCATAAAGAGAAGCAAGAGTGAATGGATATGCATCTCTCATTGTTCTGCCTATAAGTAGCCTCCAAGTTCAGTTCTATTGTAAGTTTTACTATTGACATCAGTTGAGCAGATACGTTCTGTGATGATAATAGCTACAGATGAATCACAGTACAGTAGAAGTGTCCTTTTATTTGCAGGAGTGACATTTCCAGCTATGAGTCAGGACATTTTCTGTTAAGATGAAGTGCATAAATAGGCCAAATTTTCCCTTTAAGCACATTGGTGTGACACTTGTGACTTCAGATAAATAACATGCATCAAGAGTAATGATTCAAACTTATTACAGGGTAAACAGATAGGAATTGTAATAGAATCTGGTTCAAACAGTGAACCAATCCATATAAACATTTGAGGTTTCTTTCTGTGGAGGCAGCAGGAACGATGACATAATCAAAGCTGTTTAAATCTTCAGATCTAATGCTGAGGCAAATTAGGGGGATAAACTAATGAAGGAAGAAGATTGGAAGCTTGTAAGTATAGTAGTAACTGGACTGCTGTCATTCTAAGATACCTATCTTTCAAGAAATCTAGGATTATTTTCTTCAGTTCCTTGTTCATCTTGCCTAGTTAGGCACTTAGTTCCTTGCTATGTTTTTATTTTCCCTGAAACTATATTGAATTTTTTTGTTGTCTGGATTTACAGATGAGTCATTAAATGCCACAAAGCCCTGTTCCATCCCTCTTCCTCTCCCACCTTAACAGATCAGTGATAGCAAGTTGCAAATACTATCCTCCTCAAACTGAAAATTCGTGTAAGTGGACAAGAGTCAGGATAGGGTTGAAAACTGCCCCATGGTTCAAGCAAAAAAACCCAAACAGGATAAATTAATGATCAGACATTAGCTTGTGTTACTTTTGAGCACTTTTTTTTTCTATAACAATCAAAAAGATGAATGATAAATCAGATGATGATAAATAATATGCCTTGAATTTTACTTCTTACAACTTCCTAAGGTGCAAAAGTGAATGCAGTCTTTTAAAATTGCTTCTCAGAGTACACAGTTTAAAGACCATTGATATTTTCCAGGTTCCATCAGTTTCTTTTCTGTTTTGAAACAGATGAGCACTGTGGGCATTACAGAAAATGTAAAAGGAGATAACAAGAAGTTCGAGATCTGGTATAATGGCAGAGAAGAGGTCTATATCATCCAGGTAAAAACAATCTTCCCCCCCTTTTTTTATTTTTCTTCTCAAGGATGATACTCCCTTTCAAATGATTTGGATTTAAGAAAATTTTCTGTTTCATCACTTTCACTGTCCTGTACACTCAAGCAACAACAGCCATTGGAAGCTTCTTTGTTGTGTTGGCACAGAAATTATCCATTTGTCATGATGAAAATGGTCATGATTTGGGGTAAAAGAGGGAAGAAAGTAGTGGAAAATTACTTGGAATGCTGGGCAGAAAAGCAAGGACAGGAACTTTTCCATCTTGAAGAGCATCCTCTGTGCTTCGCTCAAAGCTGGCCACAGTGTTCCGTTCCTTGGGAAAATTGAGGGCACATGTAGGTCAGGGAAGCCAAGTGATTTAACTAGATTTCACTAGCATGCTTCAACTAGATCTGCTTTGCCTTTTCCTCTTGTGTTCTCAGGCATCTTCTGTTGAGCTGAAAAACACATGGATTTCAGAGATACGCAAAGTGCTGACAGGACAACTGGAAGCATGTAGAGGTGAGACACATAGAGAGAGATCTGGTAACGTTGTCTTCTTTCTGTGACATCTTGGAGCTGGGATGGGTTACAGTGACTTACAGGACCACCAGTGAAATCAGCAAGAGCAGATTTTCTATGTGAGAATCAGTTGAGTGGTTGCAACATTGATGGGTCTTAAAGCCTGGTTCCCCTTGAATTTCTTAGAACTTTAGAAATGGCATCAATCATTGTTTCATTAACAGTTAGTCTAAGGAACATGATTTTTCTCTGTTCTCCCTCTCAAGCTGCAGCCCTAGAAATATCCATTTACATCAGCATGTGTTAGAGAGGGGTCCCAGTCTTCACTCTGCCTTCTCACACGACCTGACACAAAAGATGACCTTTCACGTACATGACCAGACAGAGCAACTGTTCCTCTCCATCCTATTGTTTGTTTTACTTTGTTGTGTTTTTAGAATCACAGAATGTTTTACGCTGGCAGGGACCTCTAGAGGTCACCTGGTCCAACCTCCCTACACAAGCAGGGACATCTCTACTTAGGGCAGGTTGCTCAGAGCCCCATCAAGCCTGAGGGGTTTTATTTTAAATCTAGTCTCCCACCTTATATTTTAAATGTCAGTCAGTTATCCCATCTTTTAATCTTAGTGACCTTCCTGTAAAATGGGATTAATGACATTTCCCTCTCTCACAAAGATGTCACTATGAAGGTGATTTGTGACGTGCTCAACACATCATGAACAACTGAGGCCTCATAAATACCTAAAATAATAACACCCTTTTTATGTAAGGAACTGAACCCAAGACAGACAAAATTCGGTTAAGTTATTCCAGATAGTAAGAGAACATAGTGATGAAAGCTATCTGAGATACTATTCTGTTTATGAACAAGAATGTGCAGAGTCCTTAAAGCCATTTTTCAGTCTCTCTTAGACAAAAAAAAATCCATAGCTGTGTCCAATAGACTCTTCCTGTGTCCTGACATTGCTTCTCACCTTGACCTGTCATTTTCTACTCCTCTCATACACACACCTCTCTTTAAAGCAATGCCAGCAAAGCCTCTCCACCCACACCCTTCAGATTCCTGCACAGACTGTCCTAGATGGAAACTTGGGTCTGTGCTTTAACTTGAGAAGTCACCTTTATTTTAACTGTCTGTTTCACAAAGACAGGGAGTTCTTACAACCTTCTTAAGTGGAGGAAAACAACTATGCACACTAACCTCAGCAGTCCAACTATAACAATATACTTTTTTACAATGCTTACTACTTGGGTCTTTTGTTACTATTCTTGTCTTCATCTCTTCTCCTCTTTGTTCCAAATTTTACTGTGGTCAGTTCAGCAGGAACTGCTGTGGAAAGAACTCAGGATTCTTACCAGTGCAGTTTGAGAATTTGATCTAGGGACTCTGTTATGGTTTGTAGTATTTGGAAGTATAAAAGCTGGCTTTACTTAGGCTACCACAGAAGAGTAGCTGATGGAGAAAGTATATGTGTTTAATAGGATAGAGTGCTACTCCTCCATATGTTTCTAGGCAAAGAAAATGAAGCTTTTATGTCACCTAGATGAGTGTTTGGGAAATTTTTGTAGCATAAAAGGCCTATATGCTAGAGTTACTAAACATTTTCCAGAGAACTCCAAGCAGAAATCAAGACCAAAAGTTTTGGGAAAAGAATTATATTTTTATATTCTTTATTGTTTTGTCTTAAGATCATAGGATCCTAGGATATTTCAGGTTTCGAGGGACCTCAGGACATTATAGTCCAACATCCTGCTCAGGTTACTTATGACTTTATGCAGTTTGGTCTTGAGAACATCCAAAGATGACTTTATCCTATTCTGTGAGCAAAGTCAAGCTTTCCTTCATTGTGAATGCAGCAGAACAGCAGAAAGAGGTCAGAAATTGTATCTTCTATGCTATTGAAACTCTTCCCATTGCTTTTTCCCGAATGATCACATGAATCAAAGCCCTTTGTACAGTACTGACAGCAGGGAGCAAATGCTCTGTCCTGTGTTTTTAAACAGTTGTTTCTGTTTCCATAACTCATGAAAGTAAAGTCCTTAATTCATGTTTAAGCCAAGACTGAATATTTCTCTAACTTGTGTGTTGTAATGAGAGAAGGAAGAGGGATACATTTGTCTGGGCCGTTCTAAAACCAGCTTTTGTTAGGAGTTGCACAGGGGGTTGGAAAGTTGGAAGGAACCAGCTGAGATGAGTAAACGGCAAGGAAGATGGCCAAAGATACAAGATAAATAGTTTAACCTATGGATCATTCATGTCCAAATGCTTAGTGTATATACAACCCCTATTGCATACTGTAGTAAAGGGTGGAATGCTAATGAGGCTTTGGGTAACACCTTGATCCATTGATCCCAAAGAGCATAATTGTCTCTTGCAGGAAGGAACTACAGGTGCAGTTTAAGGAATTTGTGCAAGGTTGGGAATCTGTTGCCAAAACCAGGAATGGAGCTACTTCTGACTCCTCACCCAGAGTGCTCCTTTCTCCCAGCATTCCTACCCACAAAAGACTTTACTCTTTCAGTGCTACCACTGTCCATTTGTTTGCTCTCCTTTAATTTACAGGAACTTCTTCTTCCAGAATGAAATTAGCCCTAGGATCTCAGCAATTTAGGAGTCTGAAAGCAGCTCCTTCCATTGCTCTCACTTCTCAGTGTCTGACTCTCCTGTACATGAAAACCAGGTTGTCAGCATCTTTGTTACCGTCTTTCTCTGTTCAGCAGTTACAGGACATAGGTACAAATGAGTCTGTTGCTACATTGCAGCTATGCAAAAAGGGTGAACAAGTGGCATCTGAATAATGATTTATTATTGTTGTTTGTCCAGGATGCTGAGCAAAAGCATTTTTCAGAGGGATGGGGATATATTCTGCTAGACAGCTGTGTGTGCAGCAGGACTGATGTAGACGTGGTGCTAAATCCAGAAAAAGCTGTGAGCCACAAAACTTGTATTGAATTCTGGGAAAAATGCCAATATATTAATTCTCTAGATCCATGTTGTGCAATGAGCTAGGTACAGAGGAAAGAGAAGGTGGTAGGAGAAGAAATCACTTCCATGCTGAAAAAATACAGGTAGAAGAGCAGTTTGGGTGAGCTTTCAGTCTTTAAGATCACTGTAGGCCTTTCTCTTGAGTACGAGTAGTCCAGTTTGATTGCAGCAGCAGTCAAAATCTCTCCTCTCCTTTTTCTCTCTTTCTCCCCTCCCTCCCTCCCTCCACCTTCCATGCAAACAAGGAATCATCTTTTACAATTTAGAGCAATTTCTTTTCACTTTTTCTTTAACAGAAGCAAGTCAACTGCACCAAAGAATAACTGAGAGTGTATACCATGCACCAATGGATTCCTCCAATGCAAGCAGGTAACGACAGCTACCATGGCATATCAGGGCCATGCTCTGTCTTGACTTTGTGCTTTTGCAGGACATAAATTCTTAGTTTTCTGCATTTACCTTCCTGGGTATGAACTTACTTGATTGTCTTCAAATTGTCTAAAGGCATGTAAATGGAGGCAAAAGTCTTGCTTATGCGGAAATGTAAATCACAATATCAGATTAATTAAAAAGATGATGTTTTGGTTTTGCAAAAGAACCATATGCTCTGGATTAACTCAAGTTTAGACAAAATTATTGGAGCATTTCCAGGATATTACATGGAACTGTCAGCATTTGTTTTGTAATGGCCTAGTTGCTGGGCAAGTTTAATGCAAGTTGGCATGGGATTATCACTGTTAAACTTTAGCAGGATCAACAAAACCAAGAGATCCCAAGTGACACAGACAGACTTTCAGAGCTGTACAATTCAATGCAAGAAATTTTAAACAGATGCAGTGCTGTTAATCCTGCACCATATTATCTCTAGGATCAGTTGTATTTGCTTTGTTTAAGGTTTGGACTGAAAAGGTGTAAGGGTGCAAATCTTCCAGCAAAACCACCTTGGGGATAGGAGATTATTCAGAAAAATATGAAATGCAATCACAAAAATGTTTCCAATCAACCCGGATGTGTGTCCATCTTATAAGGCTCTTAATGTGAGGATTCTGAGAGCAGAAATTATAGACAAAATATATCAACAGAAAATTAACTCCAGGAAGAAAGGCCATGTGATTAGCTATTTGTCCCAGAGCAAATTAAACCAAAGGAAAAATGAAGCGCTTTTTGTCCTCACTCTGCCAACTATGCCAGTGAAGGAGAGGTTAGATGCTTCTGCTCCAAATGCTGGGATGTTATAGGGACAGGAAAAATATGGGAAGTCTTCATGAAGAACAATGCTCTGGGCTTTTGAGAATGGCACAAAGCTCAGAGTGTCCTATTAGCTATTGTAAGCAGAGGCCACCTTGATCCTCTGGAATATGGGTCTCAAAGAGAAGCAAGGACAGGGGAGTTGCAGCATAAGGTGGCTTTGCATTAGCTGATGTGAAATAGTGGATCCAGAATTCATCAGACTGTGGATCACCTTCTGCAGCCTGCTTTGGGATGCTGGGTGGAAGCAAGGAGATATAAGAAAAAGCTTGACTTTCTGATAGCCACCCATGTGGGCACCGTCTGTGTTTATGACTGACATGACTAAGCAGCCTCTGTTGTGAAATAAGCTGTAAGCAAGCCAGTGGCAGACAGTATTAGGTAAAGAGCAACCAGCATCATCAGCGCTCTGCCAGCACTGATGGCAGAGATATTTTTGCTTGTTGAGTTATCTAACCAATAAATACCCTCTCCTGGGTTGCCCATGTACCACAGTGACTCTACTGTTTATTGGGAATTGTCAAACCTGTACTGTGAGATCGGGGAAATCTGTTTGCAGGAAGCTCTTCCCTCTCTGAGCCATATCTCTTCCATGACTAGCCCCTTTTCTTGTTGTATGCCACTACAGCACTTGGGACCTCAGTTCCATGAGATAAGGCAGGGCAGGGCTGACTCAGGATTGGAGGTGTTAGTAAAAGGGACACTAAGAGTCAGTGCCCTTAAAACAGGCAATTATAGAACATCCATATGTCCTGTTCAATATATTTAAATTCTCTTTCTGTAAATTCTTCCCCAAAGTTTGACTATTTAACCCTAAAATAAGATGCCCTGTGGTATCTATTCCTGCTGTATCTCTCTTAAGGGGTGGCTGCTGCATTTCAGTAATAATGAAATGATGCATTTGTATTGTTTTCTAATCTATTTAAACATGTGAGACTTAAATAGACTATTGTTCTAACTGCCTAACTCTCTACTTCATTGGAAATGACTGATTCAGTCATACATCCCTGTAAAAATATCCTGTGCACATAGATATACACAAACACTTGGAGTTTTATTGCAGTTGCTGTTTCAGAGAGGCTAGTGTTTTTTTGTGGTGTCTTTCTCACAGCTGTAAATCTTTAACTGTTAGCTGAATGTTTCGGTTTTCTCAGCCTAGCTGGGAAGGAACTGAGAAAAAAAGAATAAGTAAATGTGAGTGTGACTTGGATTTGTTCCCATATTTAATTTGAGCCCCATTTTGTACCTGACATCAGACTGCAAAATCACATTTTGATTTAGTACAGGAGGTAACAGGGACCTCTGTTAACGTTCCATCAGAAACAGGCAAGAGGTTCAAATACAAAACAATGAGTCCCAAGCTGCCCTGTAGTTATAAAAGGTATGTCTAGTATTCTAAATGTTTTGAAGTTTTTACTGATATCTTGGACCTTCCCTTGTAGCAAGACAAACCCTATGCATGTTAAGTGTAATTGTTCATATGTTAATTATAAACAGCAATGTAACTGCCGATACATGTTAATAATGAGCATTTGGGGAGAGTATTTGAAGTGTGTAGATACAATGAAATGTGCAGATCAGTCTGCCAAAGCTAACAGTCAAACACCCAAACTAAACCACCAGACATTTGCAGAGCAGTGGGGGTAAGAACCATGAGAGAGCCTTGCAGCTTGAACGCCCGACAAACCTGGGGTGGGGGCCATTCCCATGACAGAGACAAGGCAGTACTTGTGCTAATCAGGCAAGATGGATCCCTTTGTTTGGCTGCACAGGAATATCCCACTTGGGTTAATGTTTTCAAAGAGCAGAAGAACTGGAATTTAGGGGATCCTGGAATCAGGGGAATCCATATGTTCCGTTATGCATGGTATGACCTCTATGTGACCATCCAGTACCTATTTCTCTCTTGGAGTCAAGTACATTGTAAAGGATGGAAAACTGGAATTGTTTTCCTAACTTGGCTTCCCTCTCCTTCCTTACAAACCAGTTGGACTTGCAAAAAGTGCTTGTGCAGACGACCAGCTTGTTTTGCCATTTTTCCCTCCTCAACTCTTGCTAAGCACATCCCTCACTGTGCAAGTCAGAAGGGGCTAGAATGGCTTTCTCCACCATACATGTCTGTACAGGCATAGACTTCTATAGCACACAGAATTTTAAAACCTGCCCTTTATTCCTTAGGCTTCCTCTATCTGAGGGTAAAACAGTGATTAATGCTCAGTGTTCCATTAGATATTAAGCTGGAATGTAACTGGTTTTGTATTTCTTTTGTCCAAAGGTATAGCAGGAAGTCATCAAGCATATATGAAAACAAATCTGAGACGTCAAATGTGGAAGCATCTAACAATAAAAACAGGAATTCCAGTCCAAGCGCCCAACAGAAGAGAGGTAGGAATTCTGAGACAGAGCTTTTTGCATCCAAAGGGTAATACTTTCATTTTTACACACTCATTCCTCAAGTTTGATGAGTATACTTTAAAAGTATGATGTTTAAACCCAGCATCAAAAAAAGCAGTGCTACAAAGCAGAATGACCGTACCATGACACTTTCTGAACACCAGAAGTTTTACCATTTTGGGATTTTTTTCAAGTCTGAGCTTTGATGCATTACAGCTCGTGTTTTTTAAAAATAGAATTCTGGGGGCACTAGTATGTGTATTTTAACTTCCTATATCCTGGCTAGTTTGGTTTCTAGCCATATTTAATTTTAAGATTGTCTATGGACTTTGCTAACAAATTTCCTGCTTTATGTCAAAAAAGATGTTTTTTCATCTTCTGTTTATAGATTTTCCTTTAGTCTATCATAAATAAATGCACATGTAGTCACAGAAAGTCCCTCCATTATCTGAAGGCATAAATACAATAGATGTATTCTATACAACATAGGTTAAAATGAACACTAAAACCAAACTGGATCTCATATGCCAGTAGCAGGAAAAGAAAAACTTTAAAAGGCAGTTTCCCTTTTAGGTACTATTTTGAAATGTTAGAGCACAGATTTCTAATATAAAAAAGAAAATTGCAGGGTCTTAAGAGACTAATGTCCAAATCAGGCTTAAAGTAACAACAGGCCCCTTCAGAAACAGTGATGGTAAAAAAAAAAAAAAAAAGTGCAATATTTTTTCTCTTTGAAAAATAGGCTATTCACCAAAAGATTTTTCACTGCAGTAAGTTTTCATTCTGGGGAGAAAGTTATGGATTCCTCATTAAAAAATCGAGTATTAAATGCCTATTTTGGTAAAAATTTATTTTAAAAAATATATTAGATTTTTTTGTTGTTAATTAAATAGCTGAAAAACAGTTCTTCATTCGAAATTCGTAAAACCCTTTTAAAAAAAATTCCCAGGAAAATTACTGCTGTTTTTAAACTCGTCCAGCTTACACAAGAGTGTGGGAACTGGGATCACCCCATATGGTGGTTTTCATTCTTCTGTCGTCTGCTTTCCCATGACCAGATCCTAGCGGCTCTCGCTGTAACTCCTGCCAGCTCAGCCCAGAGCCTCCTCATCCTCCGGCATGTGGCTGCTCCCGCAGAGCTGAGCAGCCGGTTCCTGCTCCCAGCGGGATCCAGGCTTTGCCTGAGCATCCCGGGCTGCAGAACACTCTGTGCAGAGCGCCAGCGGAAGAGCTGCCCGGCTCTAGACGTCCCACCGAACCTCTGACTGGTGTCCCTGTCAGGCACCTCTAGCTGGGACTCTTCAGGGGCTGAACTGGTCTGAAAAGATGCGCAGTTAGGTCCGGCTTTGAGAGGCAGGGGCGGGCAGGGCTCTGCTGCCCGCGGCACGGGCAGGGTGGGGGGACCTGGTGCTCCTCCCAGCCCGGCTCTTTCGTGCCACCTGCTGACTGCCCCGCTCCCACTAGCGACGTGCTTCGTGGGAACACTGGCTAAGATGCTGTTTTCTTTCTGTAGCAGAGGGGGAGGGCACTCTTGGCAAGCTCTTTCCGTTTCGCTGTGGTAATGGGTAAGTGGCTGTGACTGAGTTATCTACACAGAAACCCGTGCTCCGTGCGGGCCGCGTTGGTAGGTTCACTGGCTGGAAGCTACATGGAGCTGCAGGAACCTCTGGAGACCACCTAACTGTGCTGCTCAAAGCAGGGTCAGCTGGAGCAAGCTGTTCACAGCCACATCCAGCTGGGCTCCGAATAACTCCAAGGGTGGCAACCCCACAGCTGCCTTGGGGATGCTGGCCAGCCTTTAGCCACCTTCACAGTAACAATGGGTTTTTTTCAAATTTTAAAATGGAGTTTCCTGTATTTCAGTTTGTGCCCCTTCCCTCTCTTGGCTTCACTGAGAAGTGTCTGGCTCCACCTCTTTACCTGATAAGATCCCCCTGAACCTTTTCTTCTCCAGCCTAAACAATCCCAGCACCCTCTCTTTCTCTCTCCCCTCATGTTATGTACTGAAATCTTTTAACCATCATCTTGGCCTTTCACCAGAGTCACTCAAGCGTGTCCATGTCTCTCTTGTACCGGGGAGCACTGGGCAGGACTCAGTCCTCTGGGTGTGTGTCACTTGTGCTGAGAGGAAGCATTACATCCCTGGACCTTCTGGCAGGGCTCTGCCTAAGGCAGCCCAGGATGCTGTTGACTTTCTTTTCAACAAATAGGCGTGGCAGGCTCATGCTCAATGTGTTGCCCATCAGGACCTAATCCTTATTATGTTTGCAAACGGTTTCCAGAATACACCTGCAGAATGAAGGAAAAGGTTTAAAAGAAATCAGGTGGAGTCAACATGTCTTCAGAGACCAGCATCTGAGTGGCTGGTGCTGAGAAGCTGTGGGGACTTGTGCAGTCCTAAGGGGTCCCTCACTGAAATGATGTAATTGCATAGCTGAAGAACTAACATATGAACCCACCCCCTATACACATGCACTGTTGTACTTGCCTCATGACTCTGTGATGATGAAATACTATGGATTTTCTTCTCCATGCAAACCAAAAGTACACATTTAAATACCAGGTTCTGGGTCCTTTATAAGCTACCATATCTTTACGAAGATTGCCTGGCAGTGTGAGCAGCCATGGCAGGGAGTGGCTCTTAGGCGAGTGCAGGCTGTCAGAAAGCCAAATACTTCCCAGTGCACCCATGGGCAGCCCCCCAGCTGAAACCACTCAGTAGCAGTTCTTCACCAGTTGCACCTCCCTGGCCCAAAGCTGACATCGGGTCAACAGGTAGAAGGAGCTGAACCACACCAACATTATACTTCTGTATGGTTAAAATCTGTTCATCTCACACCCTCCTATGCATGCAGGCATCTCAGATCCTGGATTACCTTTGGCTGCAAATCAGGAAGTGATGGGATGCGCTTTCCCTTGGAAGCACAGCTTGCCTGTCTGTTGCTTGACTGCCTGTGGATTCACTGTCTCTTCACGTTCCCTTTGTACTTCTAGGCTTTGTCCCTCTAACGATCTTCACTTGGCAGTGTAAGAAATAGAGAGGAGGAAGAAGCTGTTGGTTAAATACTAGGGCACAGGACCAGGCAGCTCACACATGGCTTTTCTCCTTCTCTGTTTCCATAAACTTTTTGTGTGTTACCTGCCCATACGAAGAAAGGGGCAGATGCAGAATTTGGCAGAAATGCAGGAATCTGGGAGTTTGACCTAGCTCCACCCATTTCCTGCAATGCAACTAACTGAGTATCATTCAAACCCAGAGTCTCAGGACCTAGGTCCATCTGTGACTTACCTCTCCAAAGGCACCTGTCAGGTGGCACAGCTTTTTCACACAGGAGCCTGGCATGTAAGCTTTGCTGGCATGGCGCTCCTTACATCCCAGCAAATCATGAGATCAAATGCATGACTATATGCCAGCTTTGGAGGCTGTTAGAAAGACTTCAGCAGGTAAGGCTCCCAGTGTTTCAGCTACAGAGCTGGATGATAATGGCAGACTCTTCAGTGCTAGTTCTGGATAGCAGAAGTGGGACTGCTCGCAGCACTTGCTCTCTGTATGTGTCCTGCACTGCAAGGCTGCTTCTCTCTCCCTAAAACCTCCCAGTTTCAACCACAGTGATGTGTTCTCATAGTAAAAGGCACTAATCCTTTTTAATGACCTTGCTGCTAAACTGTATTTTCCTTTGATGAGAGCTACAGCCCTTCACCTGTTTTTCTTTGGTTTTGTTTTGTTGTTGTTCTCCATTAAAACTCAGTGAGCCAAACTCAACCCAGAGGCTGTGTTTGGCTCGGCTGGTTTAATCACCCTGATCTCATGTCACCTTTCTAATTGATTAGCTCTTGCTCAGGCTTGAACTGAATCAAAATTTATTTATTTATTTTTATTTGTCATCCAGTGCTAACCTTTCCTTTCCCATAAGCTGAACAGCTGACCCTTCCTTCCTTATTTCTCTTCCCTCTCCCTCTCTCTCCTAGTTGATGCTTCCACCAGCCTTAACCTTGAGCGCACAGCTCTTGCTAGAAAGCGATTCACATTGCAAGGTCTTTCCAACCGCAGAGCTCCACCCAAAGGTAAAACCACCCCATGCAGCATTTGGTCTCTGGCCATCTGTCTACTGCACTCCCACAATGTTCTCTCCATCCCATAGTGCCGTCCATCACTATTTCCTAAAGTGCTGCCACATCTCACCAAAATGCACCTGTCTGATGTGCACACACGGCTCCTCTTCTCAAAGACACTGTAACCAAAAATTGCTCCCAGGCAGGACAACCTCTGAGTTGACTGGATGGGTCTTTTACTGGTGCATAGTGCAAATAAAGTTTATTTCCAGTTTCTCTCAAGGGCCAAGGTGTGAATCTAACTTTCAGCGATTTACAGGCTTGAAGGGAGGAGCATCATCCCTGTGTTGTGCTGCATGAGGATTTCATATAGCAAATTTTTCATTGGTTGGACCTCTTCATTTTTTTTCAAATGTTGCTCAGCCATGGCCTGGTGGTTACACTGGGGAAACAAAATTCAGAAGATCTGGGGTTTATTGCCATTTCTACTTAAATATGATACATGACACTGTAAAATAGCATGTTCTGAGGTTTTGTGCATAAATATTTAGAAAACAATATCCATGAGTATAGAGCATTGCATGTTCCTGTGATGTCAGGAAAAGGAAGAGACTTTAGAGGAAAGAAAGAAATGTAAATAGCAATTAAATGGAATGACTATTTACGATCACTTTCTGAAAAGATAATGTAATTACTCTTTTTGTTGTTATTATATGGCTTTTCTCCTGTTTGATAAGTGATATTTATTCTATGGGACAATGGCTGTTAGTGTGTAGTGATGGAGAGGGAGGAAGAAGCCAGATGAAAGAATAAAAGGAGGAATACAGAAGCATTAAATTACAGTGTTATAAAGTAGATGAGAATACACCAAGAGCCAGCACAGCTGTAAGGTTCAGGCTGAATTGTTAAGGCTGCTCTTGATAGTAAGGTCTGAGAGGGACATACCAGTTCAATGTTCTAAATACATAAAAGGGAGTGATTTTCTGGTACTGTGACTTGGAGAAATGAATTACAAAATACAGATTTCAGAAATGCAGGATAATGCTGTAATTCAGATGAGTTCAGCTCTGCAATTTTGGTTAGGGCATCTTCTGCTTCTTTATCTGACTTTTTCTTGTGATATGAAATGTTCTGCACTGTATTCAGTGCTTCAGACACCAAAGCACAGTTCAGAAGTGTTCATACACTGTAAGCTGTAAGCACCCTCAGCTCAGAGACTTGCTGGATCTGGTCACTGGAGCTTCCTGTGGAACACGTCCATTATACAGTATTCCAGTGCACTTTGTTGTGCAGGTCGTTACTAATCTGGTCCTGGCCGAGAAGAAACCAGCTGGCAAAGAGGCAGGATGATTTGTAGAGCATGGTCATTTGCAGGCAGTGACAATGCAAAGCTGTGTCAGCAGTACATGGACTGGCTGCTTAAGCAGATCAAAAGCTGTGAGAAGATAACAGGGAAGTTACTGCGAAAACCTTCTCCCGCTCTTGACACCTTTGTCTAAGGATTTGTTACTGGCTGTGACTGGAGATGGCATACTGAGCTGCATATACTTTGGTTCAGGTCCACTATGTCCAGAACCCATAAAAGGGAAAGTTTAGACAATAAAATAACAAGACTGACTTGAGGCGTGGGGGGAACAAGAAGATTGCTTGATGGATACCAACTGTCAGTGGAGCATGAATGCTCAAAACATTGCTGAGCTGGCATGGGGTAGAAAAAATTGTATACAAGTGTCTTTGTGTTTTAGCTGTAGAAATGCAGCTGTCTGGAGGAGAAACTTTACCATTCTGCACTCAGTCAGTGCAGAGACCCCCAGGCCATACCAGAACTGGCACCCAAGTGTGTGTGAACACCCACACTCTGCATCTCCCTCGCCTTTGGGTCAGCATTAGCTGTCCTGATTTGCAGAGCCAAACTCATTCTTTGGAGCTGGCACGGGGTCTCCAAGAGCTGCATGATGTGGTGTAAATATAGCCCAACACAATAATTAGAAAGTGAAATTTTGTTGTATTTTAATAAGGGCAGTTACAGCAGCCAAATTGTGGAATCACTCCCTTGTAATTATTGCTGTGAGCAGAGTTTAACCTCTCGTTTTTTAAAACATTTTAGGAAGTGTGAGTAACAGTGTACTTGAATATATGTGCTTTTATGAGTAAACTGATAATGTAATGCATTGGCAGATGCAGAATTTAGTACTTTTGCCATAACCAATCTTCTGTTAAAATTACACTTAGATTTTAGGGAGCTAATATTGTTTCCTAATGTTTTGGCATAATTAAACTTTATAGGAATTGCATTTCAGCCAGTCACACTAATCTCTGCTCCACTGGAAACAGATAGTGGATGTGACAATTACTAGGCAGAAATATGGAAAAAACAAAGTAGAGAGAAATGTTGTATGATTGAACATTAAGGAAATGTAAAGATGAGGAATGGGAAAGAGACTTTTAAGATCCCTATCAAGGAAATCTTCACAGTAATGTAGTTCTTTACAGAATATTTCAACCTGAAATATAAAATCACAACTTATTTTACTGCAGTGTTGTATGCCAGTTAGGCATTAAAAAAAAAAAAAAAAAAAAGAGAGAGAAGGCGAAAAGATGTTAGACATAAGAGAAAGGAGACAATTGACAATTGGAGTAGAAAAGTTGCTCTGAATCACAGGAACCATCTAGAAATATCTGGGCTAAGATTCAGCAAGGCATAAAAGCACATGCTAAAAAGAGTTTTTTAGTTAAAGTAGAAATGACTATTTCATTTTTACTTAAATATTTATTTAACATATTTTTAAAAATCAAAACACAAAAATCAAAAATATTTTTTGACAAATCTGAAAACCTTCAACAGACTATTTAAAGCCATTTCTGACACCATTTTCAACTGAGGTTATGTCCTGGTAGATATGTGTTCAAGTATCTTATTGAAACTGAGACATGAATAGCTTTACTCTTGTCTCAGTGGAGCTACTCACTGGAATAATGCAGCGCATGTGCTTAGAGCGTTTCCAGCAGAAGGGACTAAAAAGTTAATTGTGAAATATTTGTAAGCAAGCAGATTTTTCTCCCAAGTAGTGCTGCTTTAGTTGGTAGGTGCAAAAAGTGTAGTGATGTGCTTATAGATGCATAGACACCATCTCTTAAGAACTGTATAATGACCTTGATGTGTTTTGAAACTTCATGTGCTCCCTGAAGCTATTTGGCAGTCAATTTATACCTCTTATCTGTTTATGAAATATTCTTAGTAAAAATTGCTACTCACTGAAATCTGGGGAAGTTATGTCTTCAATCCTGAGAGCACTTTGAGAAAAGGCAGGATCCTAACAGGAGTAGGCAAACAAAAAGCCCTGTTGCCTTTATTTTCTCCAAGCTGTTTTACACCAGTAAGCATGGAGGCTCAGAGAACATTTTCAGACATTCACACAGTTAACTTCTAGAATTGACAACTGTGAACGCCAAACCATTCATGTTTGGTTTTCAGTGTATTTCAGGTCAGTCATCACGGAACAAGCAGTTCAGTGTCTAAAATAATGCAGACCTCTTCTGTAGAGACACACACCGTTCTAACCATCATGACCATCTCTCTGTGTTCTGTAGCTGTACTTAAGACATTAGTTGTTTGCTAAAATATTAATTGGCATAAGTCTCCTTTCTGAAAAAGAAAAAAATGGTGCAACTGGAATTTCTTTGAAAATATGTTCATATAAATTCTTTTCTGTGCTTTTCACTTTGTTGAGGGTATTTTTTCTGGCTGTTCTAGAGGAGCAACATACCTTTTATATACCCTTTTCCAGCTGCTGCTTTGCTTTGGACATCTCTTATCCTCAGTGCTTATTAACCTCTAATCCTGCCCTGCATTGCATCTGTCTGTTCTCCCAGATCCAGAATCTAAGGACAGAGAAGTCACCCGCCGCTTTTCCCTAGCCTCCTCCATCAGCACCACAGTTAATGCTTCTGCTGTGACCAAAGGTACTGTCATGCTGCTTGCTTAGCTCCCCTTCTCCCTTCCTGCTGATACATTTATTGCCAAATGCTGTTCACAGAGTACATCAGGCTCAGTTTTTATAAATGTAGGAGGTTCCAGGAGAGGAGGAGTCAGGACCAGTATAACACCTACATGGAGACAGGTCAAGACATTCTGAATGTATATCAAGATGTGCTACCAGCATATACAGTGACTCTTCTGAGTTTCTCCATAATAGGCTTCAGAGAGTGGTGCTGGTTTCCACAGAAACAGGATTAATTTTTGGCTGATGTGGGGTTAGGTTTCCAGTTTGTCCCTAGGTTGGATTAACTGAAATTCGGTAGAAATTACTTCTCCTTAAACCTGTTCGGGATTTTTGCTTTCAGGGGGAGGATCTCATTGTGTAGCAGACATCAGATGTTAAGAAAGCCTGAAAACAAGCCAGGAGTAGCAATAGATGCTGATCATAAGCATATTTAGCATAATCACAGTTAAGATTAGAAATGATGTTTGCAAGGAAACTTTCAGGCCTGTGTAGGGGACCTTGGTGCCCAGAATGCACTGAACTCCGTGGTTTGTGTGGGAACCTACATAAGTTTGATTTTTGATTTGTAATTATTTTGAGAAAAGGCAGTTTTACAGAATTTAAGTTACTGCACTGGTGCCTGCACTTAAACTCAAAAGCAACCCATGCATTTGGGCAAGCTGGTTGTGTAGAAAATCAATAGGATTGAAGGCACCTATGCCTACACATCAGCATTACTTCTGAGAACAGAACATGTGGTCTTACACTGAATTTGTATAAACTGTCTTTTGGCTGTTCCTGGAATGAAGCCGTGGAACTGATTTGCAAGTTTAAGGTTTGAGGGACAATTCACAAACCAAAATAGAAGAAAAAAAACAACGGAATGAATTTGTGTAAAAATCCTTGTTATATATTTGTCAGGGAGAAGGTTGCACAGTATTTATTGCATTTTAAATAGTTGTAAAGGATATGAAAAATACCCTTGACTGTGCAATGAGGCTGTCACAGAATGGAAGCGTGGTGGGATTTATTGGCAGAGGAAGGATCTGATATTAACATTACCTACAAATGATTCTCTGCCAGCCTCTTTAGACCATAACACTAAAACATGACCATATGGAAGTGATGGGCATAGGAGAAAAGGTTCTTAGACCAATCTGTCCTTGGCAACAACTTCAGAAATATATATCAGTTAGTAAGTTATGGGAAGACTGAATTACTTCCAAGTATTTATTTCCAAAGCTGGGGAAGAGAAAGAAGTGCATACATACAAAAAGAATGGGCAACCAAGGGTTGTTCTTTACTGTGGTTTATCAAAGAGCCCATGTGTGAATTACAATGAAATTCTAACTTTGTTACGGTTTCATGTAAAAAAAAAATCCTGCTTCAGTATCCTGTCTGCCACAAGACTGTTGGCAATTTCTTGGAATGCTGAGAAAACCACTTTTTTAACAGTTTTAAAAGCTAGAAATCAAAATCAGTGCTTTTAAATTGTTTTGTTTGCAGCAACTGGTTTAAGGAAATATTTCCCATGAAAAGAGAACTGAAGCCTGAGTCTTGTCTCAGTATCAGCAAAATGTAAATCTAGCCAGGGTGTTGGGTTCATCACACTCAAGGCACTGTGTGCTGATCCTCACTGCTAACAGTTCAGCTCTGTCACATCACCAGTCCTCCACATGTGAATTCAGGACACAGGAGGAGCAGTGTATGTGGACCTCTGATGGATGCCATCTACTTCTGTTGGGGCATAAGTGTTGGCTTTTGTAAGCTTTTCCCTGCCAGCCTTACGGGTAGAAAGCTGGGACTGCGAGTCTGCTTGCATCAGTGCCATCCCTTGGACACAAATGAGAGAAAACATCTGTGAAAGCTGATTGGAAGCAGATACATTTACTGTATCTTAATGTCTTTTGTAAAAAGGAGTCTGCTTCCACATCACAGAAATGGTTATCTTTGCCACCTAGAATTTAGGGGTTGCTCATCTTTCTCTGTGAAATGAAAAGTATTTAGGCAGGTAGTGTTTCCAGGTAATGAGAATGCAAGTTACTCCTTTAACAATATTTACAGCCTTTTGACTCTGCAAACTTCACACAGGTCCCCTTGTTCCTGCAGTTAAAGTCAAGAGACATGAAATAAAGAGTGACCCAACTCCCCTGGGGTTTGAAGGTATGAGCCTTTCCATACTGCATGAAAACCTGCTTGGCAATCTTTTGATACTATCCATGGAATTCACATCTCATCACTGCTGGCAGATGATACGGGAGTCCATTAGGGGTTTGGTGTCAGTTTATTATCTGCTTAATTGTGGTAAACACAGCTTGACACTCCCTTGCCTGTCCCCTGCACAATTTTCACCCCTGTTACCAATTTTCACCTAGGGATGGGCCTAAAGTAAAGCCCGAGTTCTCTGCCTGTTTTGAGAAGTAATGCTTTAGACTCTGATCTGGATTTTCAGCCTGGCTTCTGCCTCACTCTGTAGAGTGCAGCAGCAGGGAGCCAAGGGTCTACTTTTCACTTTCATTTGCAGTCTGGCCACTTGTGTCCCTCTTCCCTTGTTCATGTCTATACGTAATAAGAGGATCAAGAGCCATGTGCATGACAACTACAGAAGAAGCTAGACTGTGCATTAATAATCATTTAAGGTGCACTGTTTCATTTCAACCAAGCAGAATTTCCACCTATTCATTGCAGCAGATTCATCAATTACTGCTTAATACCAAAGAGTTAATCTGGGAAATTATTCCCCAGTCACTGGAAAATCACCAGCTTCCATCGTCAGCTTTCCGCTTTACATGAGCATTTGCCAGAACATGTTGCTTTGTGAGACACAAGCAGTCAGGTATCCCTGCTGCAGGAAAGGGAGGAAGGTGATGTAGGCTGAGGAATCCTTATTTAGGATTATGTTACTCTGCACAAAACCTTGGTAGAAAGGGCAGGTGGCCAGGTCAGTGATGAAACCAGGCATATCAGAGCTATCTCCTATGTCACTCCCAGCAGAAGAGGAGAATGGAACAGAAAGGTTGGAAGAAACAATTTAGAGAGACAGCAGAGGAAATAGTAGTTTTGCTGTTTGCCAAATAATTCCTTTTGCCAGTCGCCTCTGGCAATATGTTTGAAATCATCCTGGCACCCAGCACCAGAGTTTCACAACCTGTCATGTTTATACCTCACTTTCCTCACTGACAGATACTTCTGATCTTAGCATAGCACACGGCTGCAGAGGTAGGGGGTATTTCAAAGTGCAAACACTGTATGTAGGATAGAGCTGAATCAATCCTAACTAGTTAAAAACATGGTCCTACTGCACAGCATCCCTCACTAGACTGAGATTTTTTAAGCAGGACATAATGAACGTTATCCCCCCTGTACCAGAAGATATTGTTGCTCTTGCCAGGGCTCTGACAGAGTTAATATCACAAAGGATTTGATGTACTTAGATAAAAATTTCCTCTCCCAAGACTGTGTTGAATTCATCCAGAGTGAAATAATTCATTTCTGGCTGGAAAGAATAGTCTTCCTGTTCGCCTTTCATTGCCATATGAATGGACATCAAAACCATGTACAATTACGTACAGAATGCTGCAAGGATATTATGTTAAAAATATGTAAGGAAGCTGTAGTGAAATAGAACACTGTACCCTTCACCCAGCAATCACTCTCCTTAAATAACATCAATATTTTTGTTTAATTCATTTGGCTGTTCTCTGTCCTTCTCAGACTTACAGTTTTTCTGTGGAATGCTGCTGTCTTTTCACTCATTTGTGCTGGTCACATTTCTCCTCTTTTATAACTGTTGGACCCCAGTCCACCTGTTTGTTAAAGAGACTACCAATTGCAGAGGTGATACAGGAATTCACTTTGTACTTGTTGTCTGGTCACTATTTCACCTTGAAGACACAAATTGTACTTCCTGTCACAGATGCTTTTGAGAACAACATACTGGCCCAGACTAAATGTAATACCGGTTCCACCACAAGACCTGTACCTAGATCTGCTTCACAGACAGGTAAACAAAATTAAAACATTTATCATCTCAGTTTGAGAGTGTAATATAAATTTATGGCAATATTTACTCTCTGTAACTCCAAGAGATTTTTCTCTTTTCATGAACATCACTTCCAATGAAAGAACAAACTTGGATCACTCACAGGTATAGAAACAATATTGCAGGTTCTGGTTTACTGTAGGTCAGGAAGAGGTGAAAAGAACTGGTTTAATTGGTGTCAGAGAGCTCAGAATTTGATCTGTGTTGCTTTATAGCTTGTAAGTACATAAAACTTAGGTTATTTTTTAGACTCTGAAATTAGAACGGCAATTTGTGTGTAAGAGGAAGGCTGATGCATTCTATTTGTAAGGAATCTTGGATGTTTGGTTTCTGCCCTGGGCACTTTCTTCAAATGATGGTGGCAAAAGATCACCAAAACTTTGTCTAAGGGGGATATCTTTTTCTTTTGGTGTTTGTAGCCCCGATGTGAATTTGAACTAAAACTGGTGTAGCAATTTTCAGCCAATTGCCATCAGTGTATTCTTGCACAGTTAGATGCTTGCTAGTGTTTTGCTGGTGTGATTGAACTGATACAGAATATGGGGTCAACTTCTATATGCTGCATGGTCTGGAGTTGAAATTGTCTCTTCTGTCTCAAAACTCTGTTGGTATAGACCTTGGCAGAGACACTCACAACCCAGCCTGAGCGCCGCTTCCAGAGGCTGTTTTGCACCTTGAAAAGTACAGATGTCCCAAGCATCCCTGTAGGGTTATAACTGGGGCTGCTGCTCTGGTGGAAGAAGGTCACTGTCTCTCTTGTAACGAAATTGCAGTAGTCGAAGCAATCACAGCCCCTGTGTAACAGGAGGGAGGAGAGAGGGAGGGTTGCAGAGCTGTACAGCCACATGTTGCACCAAACAATGCCTGTAGCAGGGAGGGTGTGCATGGTGAGGGGTTAAAAAAATCAATTAATACACCTATTTCTCCTAGATCAGATCGCTTTTCTGTTTACTGCCTGAGCTGCCTGGGATGTTTTTTGTATTGTCTGAGGGCAGGTTTTCCAGTGGGTTGTGAGTGCTGGGTTATGCATTACTCCACTGCATGAGCGACTGTCTCTGTGCCTTGTTCTCAGAGCACTGCTTTGCCTTGCCGAGAGAAATGGCCCACACTCTGTAAAGAACTTGATTCAGCATCTGCTCAGTCCAGGTCCCTGTGAATCAGCTAACGCACAGAAGGTACATTAAGTAGGAAGGCACATGGTGATCTGACTGACTCTGTTCAGCTTGTATCTGACAGGGCTGTAGAATCCCTCTTGGTAGATGCAAGGTCTGTTTCCTCCTAGCTGGATTGCAGTCATCCCTGTGAGAAAAGGGACAGGCATCACGCATGAAGGAAAGTGTAGATCAAGACTGCCATCTGTACAGAATCATAGAATCATAGAATGTTAAAGGCTGGAAGGGACCTCGAAAGATCATCCAGTCCAACCCCCCTGCCAGAGCAGGATCTCCTACACTGGGTCACACAGGAACGCATCCAGGCTGGTCTTGAACATCTCCAGAGAGGGAGACTCCACAACCCCTCTGGGCAGCCTGTTCCAGTGTCTGTCACCCTCACTGTGAAAAAATTTCTCCTTATGTTTCTGTGAAACTTCCTATTCCTCAGCTTCCAAGAGGCTGAGTTACTTTGCAGCATGGGAGCCTCAGGCAGGCAGGCCTTGTAAGGATCAGCCTGAATTTCCTCAGGACACATCCTCTGGGCATGCCTTTGTACGTAAAGAAATTGGGCTGAAAATCTGTCCTTAAGTCCCTTCCACTGTGTTGGGGTGGTTTTGGGTGCATATCATGCAATATGACTTCTAACAGCAGAAATATTAATGAGATCTTCTCTACCTACCACCAAGGTCTGGTTGTCTTTGTGCCTTTTTTTTTTACTCTGTCCCTTCCCTGCACTTCCAGCCTGCTCCAGTGTATAGTCTTGAAAGTTGCTCAGGTGTTAATACCACCTTGGGGTGAGATGGAGATAAGAAATAACCAAAATTAAATGGTTTCAGAGTTCAATTTATAGATAAACATGTAGAGGTAAGCTGAAAACTGAATGAGCATGGCCTTCTGAAAGTCACATCAGCAAAAGTTGCTACAGTGCTCACTCTGCAGAAATACTCCTGGTCCTTGCTTTCCGTACCTCCTGAACTGAAGAGATTTAGCAATGCTAAACACTCCAGGTGTTGATGAGCATGCACACTGTGGCCATACAGTCTGCCCTCCCACAAATGACAGCAAATGGTATATGGTTTTAGAGACAGAATAATGGTTGTAGTGTCATTTTTATGGCACGATCAGGGAAAAAGCTGTAAAAAGGTACAACCAATTAGTGGGAAGTGAACTGGTGACACTTATTTTCAAAAGACTGAGCCTGAAAGAGGCTAATGACTGATAGGTAACTCTTTTTATCTCCTTTGAAAAGGTTGGCCCAGCAGGCAAATGCCATCTCTAGACACATTTGAAGATTTTGAAGCCATCCCCTCCAGCACAGATGAACTCTCCAACTCTTCCGACTTGGAGGAAGAGACCAACCCTAACAATGTAATTCCTGTTTCAAATTATACTGCCTTTTCCCAGTGCAACCTCCTCTTGTCTAAGAACATAATTTAACCTAGAAAGCTCGGGTTCATACCAGCCTCAAACTCATGGATATGTGGGAATACAGAACATGGGAAGTTGGAAGATTATTCCAAGACTCCTTTGTTGACCAGGATCGGGACCATAAAAATTCACCCTTATTTGTCAGCTGTAGCTTTTACCTGTTACAAAAGTGAGGGAATACTCTGAGCCTTTAAAAAGTCATTTCGGACTCCTCTAGATAACTTATCCTAATGTCACAAATGCAATTTCTGTATCAGTAATATCTGGCTGGTTAATTCTAAAGTCTGAATGCACAACACAGTTCTGTCCTAAGTTGAGTAATATTTAACATGAGCATTATAAAAGGAATAAAAAGTGACCCAACTCCCTACAGGAGAAATCTCTGACAGTTTGAAATGCCCAATTCAGTATGTAACTAAACTTGTTCTCTCTTGCACAGTGTTCTTTGTTCAGAGTGACTGTATTTCTGGTACATTGTTTCATTCATTTTAGGGGACCAACCTTTTTCGGGTAGAAGGCAGTTTTGACAGCTGTTTCCCAGATTCTCTAACACTTGAGGATGGAGATTTAGTGCAGTTCGTGCAGGAGGGAGAGAATGGTCAATGGTAAGTGCAGCAGAGAGACAGAATTTGACAGGTTGAACAGCCATAACCTCCTGGAAGATAGAAAATATTCAGAAGCCTGTCAAAGGCTCTTCAAAGCCAATCCAAATCCCCTCCCCTCATTAACTGCAGTGTGAAAGAGGCAGTGGGAGTCATGGACATACAAGCAGCTTTGGTTAATTCCACCTGGTTGGCTTTCATCCCAAATGCTTGCAACATGAGGCTTAAGAGGACAGAGGCTTATGAAAAGGGAACATAGGGGAATAACTGGGCTTTTGACTCCTTCTGGGCAGAAGGATAACTGTCAAAGGCAGCACCCTCCCATAGGATACATGATCAAAATACCCATGCTTTCCAGTCAGCTGCAACAGAGAACCAGAGAGTATTTTAACCCCAAAGGCTTAGCTATATGACATGATAGATGAACTGGAACAAATCTGCCCCTGCTGAGCTCACATACATTTTGGTGTGTGTATTCTCTCTTGCTGACGAGTGTTAGGAACAGACCTGGCTGGACATCTGGATTCTCTTCCATGGGTAATTTGGAGGAAGAAGATCTGATGTCCTTGAAGTCCCCATGCAGTCAGACCCTTCACTCAGGACTGAGGTGCAGCTGAGATGGGAGCAAGTCCCATAGAGTGAAGTAGATGGCAATGGAACTAAACCCATCCACCCCAGATGGTACTTACATCAAGGGGGATTTTTTTTAGCTCTGAATTTGGCCTGGGGGCTCACACACAGGCCAAGGCCACTGCTTCCTTGTCACAGGCTTGCAAGTGAACTTGATGTGGAATACTGAGTCACTATCTGAGACTGCTGAAACTTCATCACTCTGGGACTGCCCTGGGCCCTCTGCCTTCTTCATTAGTTTAGGAAATAGCTGCCCAACATGCATCTCTAAAAAACACAGACCAGGGAAAGGCAGTGTAGGGAAATTTACTGACTGTTCTCTGAATTTCAGGTTAGTGAAGAAACTGGTCTCTGAGAAGAGCGACTGGGTTCCTTCCAGTATATTGCAGCCAGCAGAGGGGGACAGTAACAACATTATCAAGAACAGCAACGCAGGTAAACGAGAAAATGTGTTACTGGCGTTTAATTTTCTTTTTTCATACTAAAAAAGGATGTGCTAAAAAAGGATGTGATAAACTGTGCACTTTCCATAGCAAAGTACTTGTTCTGGGTGTATGTGTGTGCTGCGGTCTCTGGTGATGCAGCTGAACTAGCCTGAAATTTAGCGCCATGCATTTCAGAGCTAGTTGGGCCAAGCAGCTTACCTTGGGATGGCTTAATTGTTTTCCCCTTCTTGGGTAGAATTTGAATCTCCCACAAACTCCTATGGCTGCCAGGACCCCGGCTGGCTACTTTAGAGCTAGCCCAAGTGTGTCCTACAGCAGGGTGTGTTGTAACTGCAGGACAACTTTCACCCCAACACAGGTAGTGTTTGGATTTAGATCTGATTCAGCATCAGAGCTGTGGTTCTGATCTAGGTTTGAAAACATTAAAATCTCATGAACCATTACTGCTTTCATCTTATTTCATTGCTGGCTTCAAAGGCTGGAGGAAGGGCTGCTCTGGCAAGAATTCAGCCCAATAAGCACTAAAAGTCAAGCTTTCTTCAGCTTGGTTATGACCTAACACACAAACAGGTTGCACTGGAAAAGCTGAATCTCAGCAACTATGCAGGCCAAAGGTTCCATTTTAGAAATTTTTTTTTCTTTTTTTTTCTCCCATCCTTAAATATAATTTACCAACATGTGTCCTGCTTTTCTTCTGGTGACAGAGGGAAGCCAAATCTGTCACAGACATTCACCGAGGACCTGTGATAGAGAACTACCAGTATTTTATTCTGAGTTACTGGTTTCTTTTGTGGTTTTTCTGGATTTATTTATTTTTTTTTGTCTGTTTGTTAAAGTGGAGAAAAAAGTTTTTGGAAGTTAAGTAGGATTCTTTGCTGTGGTTTAAAGGGAGTTTGGTAATTGCTGCTACTTCACCTCTGCAGCAGGTCAGTTTTGTCTTCACTCTCAGTGCCTAACTGTGACTCTCATTTCTTTGGGAAGTCTAATGCTCCAAAAGAAATAAAAAGCCACACACACATTATAGTTAGTTACATGCCAAAAGAGCCTCCCTTACCTTTAATGAAGGAATTAGGAAAGCAGAAGAATTGTGATTGATTGATTGATTTATTAAATCTTATTTCAGGCTTTTAACCATGAACCTCCAGACTGTAGATGGGAATTCCTTTAGACGTGTTGTAGTGACAATCCCATGTCCTCCTTTTCAGACATATACAACGATTCCTGCAGTACAGCCTCAGTAGAGTCAGACACCAAGGAGAGCGAGGTGGCCAAAAGCTTCCCAGCAGAACAGAGGGCTGGCAGCTGAGCAGCAGAACCAGCCTTCCTCAGGACCCCATCCATCTCTGTTTATTTTGGGTGGACATTGGATCCAAGTTGCCTTTCTCACAAGCTCTGAGGTTCATAACTCACTAAAACTTTGTCAGCATGAACAGATAAGAATTGCTCTACCCACCTGGCAAGCTGGGAAAAACAAGCTTGAAAGAAGCGTTAAACATCCAGAAAGCATCAAAAGCCACCTCCAGTATTAGAGGAGAAAAATGCTTCTTGCATTGATTATCAGTTTCAGAAGATGTGGCCTAAATTAGGTCGACAGCAGAGCTGAAGAGTTACTATGCACGTACCTTTTGGCAACTTTGCTTGAACACAGAGTTACTGCAGAGGGACACATCTATGGTTACGAGTTCTTGCTCCACCATGGGGTCACCTGGAGGTTTTTCCATTTGCTTGCCTCTGGCTGTGCCTTCCCCATCCTCCTTCATTCCAGCTGACACATCACAAATGTGCCCTTTTTGCTGATGGTCAAGACCAAACCCATCCCATTTTAGGGTGTCTATGGAAAGGAAACATCTGACTTGGACCATCAGTGAGGCTTCACGTGCGATGACGTGACTACTTTTCAATGGCACAGTGAACGACCCACTGCTCCCAGCGTTATGTTGGAATGATGTAGCTGGCAATTCCCGGCTATGAGGTGGAGGTGCAGGGCTTAGCAGGGAAGCAAAGCTGTGTGACAGCTGCTGTGACAAAGAACATTTTGAACTCTTTTTACAATATAAGTCATTCCTCTGCAGGCTGTGGTTGCTGGATCACAATCCTTTGCATTTGGTGCAGAGAATTCAACTGAATGCCATTTAATGTCATATGTTTGAGTAGACTGCATGCTCTCTTTGTGTGCTGGGTTATGGAGTAGATACATTTCATCCCCCATTTGGAATATACATTGCAAATAGGCAGTGAGCATTAGATGCTCCAGAGAGTGGATAAAGTATTGTTGTTAAATATTTCTTTCCAGGACATATGCTTACAGGACTGTACCAAATCTCTGCCACATAAGGATGTAATATAAAGTTATTATTCCTATACAAGCCATTAGCTCATTCAGAGCAGCTGTTAAGGCATTTTGATGGTAATTGGGTCTTAGGTCCCACAAAAGCTGCTAATACTTTAGTAAAGATAAGTATTGATTAAGGGTTGCAAACAAGCAACAATCAGCCTGGTAAAAACGACCTTAGAAGCTCAAGAGGGAGTAACTGGCTTTCACCATTAGGGATTTTTTGTTTAACCCTGAGACCAGTGGTGCCCTATGTAAATAACAAAGGGAACTAAAACACTAAAAGTGGAAGTGAAGCAAAACCAAAATAGTAATTGAACCTCTGAGCAAAACAGTAGGAGTCTGTAACATTTCTGCTGTCATCTTTGCAGGGACCTGAATGTTTTTCTTTGTGTCTCAGTGGAAGCTGGCATTGTAAATATCTCCATGAGTGAGTCAGGATAGCTATGAAGCAGGTAGGCAGTCCCATTCAGGAAAAAGTCTTGGAGTAGATAAAGACTTAGTCAGATTTTCAGCAGCCTGCAAAGGCTGCTTGCTTAATTATGAGTTGCAGCGTGGTGGTTAATTCCCATGGTTCTAACCATCAATATCTAAACTCTGTGACTTCTGATGTTTTCCATTCATGACTAAAGGACCTCAGAGTTATGTACATTTTTGGAAGGTAATTTTTTCCTGCAAAAGTAAGAGCTTATCTGTTTTGTGATGGCCATTTAACTTAAAAAATGACATGTAGGCTCTCAGGAACATGAATCCTGTTAGTCTACTGCAGTTATGAGCATCTTGAGGGAGGATCCAATTCCTTTCAGTCCCCTAAGGAAATGTGCAGTGACATTTTCTTATAGTGCAATCCTTTTATCCTCTCCCTAAAATGATTTAATTTTTGTTTCTCTATTACTTTCCATAATTTTTGCACAGCCCGATAACAGCTTCTGTCTACTCCTGCCCTAAGCGCAGGAGAGGAAAGGTGGAGGGAGCTTTGATTGCACATTAATAAACATGGTAAACTTTTGTTTGTGTGTGTGAAAGAGATGGGGAAGGGTTGCTCTGGGCATATGAAACTGGCAAAACTAGGAGTTGTGATGTTGCTGACAGATGGAAAGATGCAAACCTGCACTTTGGAGTTTTCTGGAGAATTCTCATTCCAACCATGGTGTGCGCAGCAGTGGCACAGAACTCTGGTTCTTGGTGGTCTTTGGAGCTGATTGTATCTCAGCAATCCTTGGACATTACTGAACCTGAGCAGGGAGCCCACAGCCTTTAATTGTGTCTTTAATCTTCCTGCAATGCTGATGAGCCAAAGGCAGCTGCCTGTTTCTCTCTCCATGGCCCAAGCTCAGACCATATTGCAACCATTGCAGCTGCTGCTGGGAAGTAACTGGTGCCCTTTGCCTGGTTGATGCCTGCGGTGCAAATGTTGGTGAGGCTGTGACATGCTGCTGGGTTTTCTTTAAAGAATGAAGTTCAGTGACAGATCAGGCTGCTGACAAGTCTGAGAGCAGCCAACAAAAGTAAACTTTTGGCTTGGATGATGAGACAAACTGGGGTTTGATGTGTTGGGTTTTTTTAACAGTAGACAGGATAGTCTTTTAATTACTGTATATCTGTCAAGCAGAGAGATAATTAAGGGAATGACTCTTCATGTACAGACTAGAATATAATTTGGTATTGTCCAGCAAGACTAATGTTTATGTTAAAGTATGTATGCTTACCCTGTATGCAAGTTTTTGACTCCATCATTTTCAGGTAGATGGACCTAAAAATCATAGTTTTCAAGTATGGATTTCGTTTCAGTGTTGTTTGGAGGTGATACAGTGACCAGAAAGTCATTTAAAAGTAATGGTTGCCACTAAGCTTCAGTTGTAGAAGAGATGAGGTCCAAGGTAAATCTCTGCTGTAGCAGCACTCATGGTTGAGAACTGTGCCCTCGCTGCTTGACCAGCGAGTCTATGCCAGCTGCCTGGATGTTCTCTTGGGGTCCAGATTAGTGAGACCTGCCCTCTGGGCTGAGGTTTTGTCTTGGATCTCCTCCCTCTGCTGCCATCTTCTGTGAAACTTGCAGAAACTTCACATCCTCAAAACTACCCTCTGATGAGTCAGGTGCAGTTGGGCAACAGACTCCTTCCTTACTGGTGCTAATGACAAACAGATAGGCAGTTGCCATGATTCACAAATCTTGCTTTTAGTAAACCAGGCACAAGTGTAATCAGGCCTGATCCTCTCCTCCTCTCACATCTAACCCCGCTGGCTGGAGAATCAGACCAACGGTTGTTGTCTCGATCAGAAACAGCTGTGGCCAAACCACATCTGAACACTGGCTTTTCTTGTCAGTGACAACGAAGTTGTGTGTGTGTCTTATATCTTGGTTGTGTATGTGATGAAAAGCCATTTTATTATTCATAATTTTCTTAGACTCTTGAGATTTCAAACAGGATTGGGTATGAGAATGGCCAGGAGCTTCCTTTCCAAAAATACCTAAAGCCTGACTTCAAATATATATATAATTAGAAATATATAAGAAGAAAAAAGAGGCAAATTGTGTATTTCTTCTTGCAGCTGGAGCTAAAATAGCTGCTAAGATTTCTCTCCCCAGCTGAGAATTGGTACAGTTTGTATTTCTTACATATTTGACATGGTGTTGATAATGATGTATTTGTATATTGTGACTGATGAGAGATAATCAGATGGGGAAAGAGTACAGAATTACCTGTCCTTTTTTTTCCAGTCAAGACAGAATGTATGAATTTATTACAAGAAAAAAAAGTGTGCAAATGAACTTCCTGTAATTAGGCCATTCTGACCTGTGTAGAACCGCCCTTTGTTTGAAATTTATAAAAATTATAACTAGTACAAAACATTGGAATTGATGTCTCTATATGAAGTAAGTCACATGAGCTTTCCTTCTATTCAAAATAAATGAGTATGAGTAAAGCCACATCATCACAGCTGAAAAACCCCACACATCTGCCCAATATAACTTTATTTGTCCAGCACACGTGTCACAAAAGGCACAGTGTTGTTTGGTGGCTTTTTTTTTTGAACTTTACCTATGTTCTTGAATCTCTGGGACTCTTAGGAGAGTGCAAAGGTTCACACAGAAGTTCAGAGTTGTGTATGCTAATGCTCCATCCATAAGGCAAGAAAGTTGTAGGGTAACTTTATTATGGTTGCCCCCGAGGTACCCATGTATCTTTGGCTACCAGCAGTTTATTAGGAAATGCTACTTGACCCAAATGCATGTTATGGATGATGTAGAAGGGCAAGCAGGTAAAAATGAGAATGTAGAAACACAATGCAAATAGAGACCGCAAAGTAAATTTGAACTAATTTCAGCGGTATGTGGACTTCTTCAAAGCAAGCACTCACCTCACCTAAGCTTTCAGGTCATTGGCCTTAGCGAGTCACTGCAGTGCAATGCTGGCATGAGGAAATGAGGAATTAAAGCCACACCAGGTCCCAGGTGTGGGGCTTGCTTTGTTCCCCCCACACCAAGCAGGCAAAGGTCCAGGGCTGGAATTCCAACCGCACATGTGAGCAGGTATAACATTCTCCTCCTGCAGATCTCTGGTGTGTGGCTACACTTGCTGGGACTTGCCCTTGCAGCTCCTTTCCAGGCTTGATGTAGTTTGCAGCAGGTGCTTCACTGTTATTTGCTGAGGAGGGTTTTTGTATGCAACACTACTAGTGACCCACCCTGGCTGATCCACCTTCAACAAGCTCAGCCCTGGGAGCAAGACTGAACCAGCTGGTAAAGGCTGCTGATGCTCCCCAGCTGGGACCAGAGTCTGTTTGGGGCTTTACTCAGCCCTGTCTCACTTTTGACTGCTGCTCTGTGGAGATGGCTCAAGTTCACACCACCCTAGAAAGTAGTTTTTTAAAGGACACAGAGAAAGTATTGATGTACAGGTTGTAACCCCCCACTGTGGTACCCCTGCAGTTTGCACCATGTTATCAAAAGAGCAGAACCCCACTGCAGTATAAGAGCCTGTCCTCCCCCCAGTTATCCCAGCAGTCCTTTCTGTTTTCACTTTCTGTCCTAACCCTCATTTATTTCCTACTGCAGTAGTTCACAGACAAGAAGCATCAGTCTCCTCCTTTCTCTCCACCTCCTTTCCAGCCATGTGACTGAGCACTCCCTGCATCAAGTGAAACTTTTCAGTCCCCAGGAAACTTTGATTTCCTTCCCACCAGCTCCACGGTGAGAAGCAGCATCTGTCAAACCTGTAGCTGTGCTGGCCATGGGGAGGAGACCATGGCAGTTCGTCTTGCTAACCTTCACCTGTGGTGAGTTAACATCCTCTATCATTTCTATCAGAAAAATGAGATAAACTGTGCCTGTTTTGTTTCCTTGCAGTCAGGACAGCACCTGAAAACTCTTCTAGGACTGAAAATTTTAAATGGTTTTGTTGCTAGCAAGAAGGGTGCTTTCAGCTAAGTCTCACTACTAAGAAATAACTAACTACATTTAATTGCAGCTGGTATAGACTCAGTCTGATAATTTCCTGTGTGTTTTCCCTTGCACTCTGTGGTGACAAACTGATTTGTGTGATGGAGTCCACTCAGAACACTATTAGAAGCAGATTTTTTTGGGCTTGCTTTTCAAAGGAAAAGGAAATACCTGTAACTAAGGAAGTATTGCTTGAGTCATTTGTCTGCATTGCAAGGTGCAGAGCGTGACCAGGAAAGCAAGAGTGAGGGAGGGGGCTTGGAGAAGACAGGCTGGGGATTATCCCAATGACAAACCCACATCAAAGTCCCTGTTCAATCCTTAATGCTGCTCTGTGAAAAACTGTGGAGCCAGACTGGTCAAGGACGTGTCCCAGCATGTTAAGTCACTTCTCAGCACCTGCAGCAGTACAAAATCTGCCAGGTGAAGAAGGACAGTGTGATTTAAACTGTGTAGTGGCTAAAGGTTTGAGCTCGTAGGTGGGGCACTGGATTTCTGCAGTATGTTTCAGCATCAGCAAACAGGGATCATGTGGGTAAGACCCCCCATCCCTTCCATAGCATAGTGATCAGGGAGACAACCCAGGGACTCAACCACAAGCATCTCCTGCTATATCTGCTCTGCTTTCCCACGCACACTTCAGAGCCAGGGTCTGCTGAAGTAGCCCCAAAATGTATACATGGAAGTAGAGCAAGGCCAGGCTGAGAGAAGTAAGACTAATGACTCAGTAGCCATTAGTGGAAGGAACTTTTTGACCAGAAAGTATTTGTTTCCTTAGCTCCTTATCCATTTCTGATGATTCCTATCATAATTTGTATTGATGTCTTATTAATGCCACAAAGTCAAGTCTTTCTGTGCAGATAGGCAATTAAACATAATTACAGTTTAAAGGATAAAGGTCTGATGGGCTGGACCGTAAAGAAACAGCTACTGTGTTGGAGGGTAACTATGGCAGTATTGAAACTCTCAGAAAATCTCAGTGTTTTCCAATGCCTTCTCAAGGATTCAAACCAAAGCAGCCAGAGCCAACAAAGAGTGTTTGCAGTGCTTGTAGGAGCTGGGGCAGGTTTCTGAGTCCATGCAAAATCAGTCAGCTAAACATGGGTGTTTCATAGTCAGGGGAGGTTTAGGTTAGATATTAGGAAGAAACTCTTCACTAAGAGAGTGGTGAGGGACTGGAACAGGCTGCCCAGGGAGGTGGTGGAGTCATCATCCCTGGAGGTGTTTAAAAAATGATTGGATGTAGCACTTGAGGCTATGGTCTAATGGATAGAGAGATGTTAGGGTGAAGGTTGGACTCGATACTAGAGGTCCTTTCCAACCCTAATGATTCTATGATTCTTCTGAGCAGCATAAAGAGGAACAAACCTGCTGGGTGGCTGAGCATCATGTGTCTAGTTAGAAGAGAAGGGGAAAGAATCTTCAGCAAGAGTTTTCACCCACCCCATTACAGAATGGCAGTCTGAGATATGTCACAGCTCCACATCTGTAAGATAAGTGTTATGTGGTCAGTGATTGAAACCAATTTGCTAACTAAGAACTAATAAGACTAACTATTTAAGAATTGTGTAAAATTAAATGTGGCTTGTTTTGCAATCTTGTAGGGGAAAAAATAGTGAAAATTGCAATTTTTTTTCTGCTTTTATTGTGCCAATACACTTAGATGTAACTACCTATAGCTGCTATATGGCAACTGCTCTGATTTTCCACTGGCACATGGAGAAAGAGACAATTTATCTGCTTTTCAGTTCTGCCAGCAGGTGTGGGAAAGTCTCGGAGAAAGTGAGAAAGTGAACTGAATATTATATTAATTATGGCATTTTTAGCTTCCTTCTGATAGAATTTGCAAACAGAGGGATCTGTCCTATTATTTTTGTGGCTTTTCAACTTTATGTTGCACTTTGATGATAACAGCCACACTGGCAGTTAAATATACTCTGTACAGCATAGAGGTGAAACCTCTTGTGAAATTTCAGCCATTTCCACTCTGGATGTGTCTCTGGCCTTAACTGATCCTAAAATCTGAATCTCAGCAACCTGCTTGGCACAAACCTTTGACACCAATTCATGAGGAAATTCTTTGGAAGAACCAGCATACAATGGACTTTTTAAATGACATTTTGTGGCATAATCTGTGGAGCTGCACTGCTAGGAATATGAGCTGTCTTGGGTTTTTGGGTCTCTTTTATCTCCAAACTGGAGAATTCAGTTCTGTTCTTCAGCTAAGGTAGGCAGTAAGGTGTTTAACTACACCTGAAGCTTCATGCACATTGAGGAATTCATTTATGTCAGTGATTTATGATTTCTTTTAGCTTGACTTTGTCTTTACAGAGTCATTGCATACTCACAAACAAAGACTCCATCAGAAGAGTTGTGAACCTCATCTATTCTACAATGTACTTTTCTTACTTTTTCTTCACTTCATCATTTGCCTTTAGGAGCCAGGTATTTTATTCTCAGTTCTTCAAGGAATTGTTTCTGTAAATGTTATAACATGGAAGCGTGATTTTGGTGCTGTGACTATTTTTAGATGTGGTCCAAAACAGCCCTGGATGCTATACCCTTAAATTTGTTTCTCAGTGATGAAAGCCCATCAGTAAGAGGGCTGGTCTTTCCTTGTTTGGAGCATCCCTTGGGTACCTCCCAGGAAGAAGAACTTCAGAGTTCAAGCTGGAATGGCCACAACAAAACCATAAATAAATATCTGGAATTTCCCTGCTTCCCAGAGTACTTTCCCAGACTATTGTGGATCACTGTAAGACCATTATACTGTCTCACTTCCTTGACACAGAAAATGTTCCCTTTCCCCATGCTTCGTTGGTAAGTAACCACCCAACCCTCTGCCTGTTACACCCACTTGGTCTTCCTTAGATCCTGATAATGTTTCTAGCAAATCTTGCTGTACTACTGCTTGCAAGGAAGTTCTTGTGAAAGGGAGTTCTTTTGCTGCCTGGGGATTGTACAAGGTCTTCTCAAACCTCCAGCATCCTCTGACTTCTTTGGCAGTAAAAATGGTGTCTTGGGAGCTGGGAGCCAATGTACTTCCATTGCAGTGGGTATATTCAGTGGTGTGAAGATCAGGGAAGTGGTGAAAAGCTATGGATAGTCCTACACTGTGTCTGCTTTCACTCTCCTATCAGGACTGGAACCAAACACAAAATAAAAACACATCGCCCATTTGATAACAAAATCAGTGCAATTACGTTGTGGCTATCAACAGAAATGTTATATGTAAAGGCTTCTAGACTACTGATTTATTTGTTTCTTTGCAGCATTTTCCTCATGCTTTGTTGAAGTGGCCCTGGGGATTGAACTGTCTTCAGAAACCACATCCTTCCATCATACATCTACTTTTGCTCAGCCACTTTCCTTTAATCATTCCTCAACCCATCAAGGCACCACAGGTCATTTTCACAGCACAGGCTTTCTTAAAACAACACCCACAAGCCATAGAACAACTGTGCAGGCAACAGACCAGCACCAGGTAATAACAGCACCAGACCATCACACAACAGCCCAGGCAGGAGCAACCACCATGCAAGTGACCAGCCAGAAATCTCTCTCGGTGGTATCCACAACATTAGCAGATAACACAACTACAGCCAGTCAGGCTACAACCCAGGCACTGGAAACAGTTACACCTGCAGTGAAGAACACAACCATGCACCATATGTCCTCAACCAAGCAAGCCAGAACACATATGAGCACAGAAATAACAGCCGCACCCACAAACACAACCCTAAAACATACAACAGCAAATACACAAATGACAGCTGCTATAGCAACTACCACCATCACCGTGCAAACTGTAAAGCCCACCACAGGGTTAGGAAATCAAACAACAGCAACAACTAAAAGTCCAACAGCCACAGCCATGACCAACACAACAACCATTCATCCAAAGACTCAAACAACCATCCCATCTACTACAACGACAGCAAGACCCACTTTTGCACCGCAGCCTTATCCTATCCCCACTGGCACATACACTGTTTCCAATGGAACCAGCATCTGCATCAAAGCTGTCATGGGTTTGCAACTGATGGTTCAAAATACAGAGAAGGTGAGGTGGAAGCACAAGGCTGAGCTTTGTAATGACTGTTTCTTGATTAGCTGGCATTTCTTCTTCTTTCAAAGCAATTTTCAGAAGTTAGCTTGTGTGATAAAAATTAAGTGGTTTGCTACCAGCCCGAGGGCTCTTCTGTGCCACAGCATCTCAGCTGCTGTACTTTGCCTTATATGAGGATGTCACTGCGACGTATGGATGTTTTCTTAGTGATGTATGCGTAGTGGCAATGCTGGGGGGAGATTGTTCTGCCTTCACTGTTATTTGTGCTTCCCAGGATAGGAGCTTAGTTAAAATTGACATCAGTGAAGGGCTTGACATTGCAACTTGCAATGAAAGCGAGAAATTGTCAGCTCACAGTCTTAGACTCAGGGGTGGGTGTCTTGATGCTGACACGTGGAGATTTTATGATCACAGAAACTGCCAGGCTGGGAGCAGAGCAAGGGTCCTGGAAAGCTGGTACACTCTCCAAGCAGTGATCCACTGTGAATGATTCAGCAAAGGATGTCATAAAACCTGAACTGGTGATTATGTCCCTCAGACTTATGTTTTTGTAGCCTTCATGAATACAGTTTGCAGGGTTACATCCCCAGCCTCTGGAGTTCATATGCCTTGATCCACCCTCAATACAAATGCAAATATTCTTGTTTGGGGTCTGAATGTTTCTAACACGGGATGAGTATTTTATGATGGTGAAAGTAATTTTCATCCCTCATCCTGGCAGAAGCCAGGGAGCGAGCATGATTCCCAATCTCACTAAATCAGAGTGAGATGTTTATTACATAAGTAAGGTGTGTTTGCAGCCCTGAACACAGTTTGGCTCCTTGAGTGTCAGTGTTCTCCTTTCAGACTACATTGCGGGTTGGCAAACACCAGAGATGAACTGTGCAGCACATGATGAGAAGGCTGGGGTGATATGAGGAGCAACATGTGTCAAAGCCAATCTAACCCCTGCCTGCCTCTGTCTTGATTTTTCCTCTGCCTTCAGGCACATGTTCCCACAGTTCCTTCTTTTAAAACTACCACTGGTGCTGGTCTGACCCTGCTCTGAATCACATCGGTTCACTGAATGAGCAGAAAACAGTATTTTCTTCCAGCTTGATGCACTGGAACAGCTTGGTGATGTGTCAGACAAGCACTAGCACTGGTTTACGAGTGTGGCGAACAGCAATTAGCCTACCACCATCACTGGCTTGTTTATTCAGCCACACAGAGCCTCTCAAAAAAAAGAAAAAAAGAAAAGCAACATATTTGTGTGTTTCTTATTAAGTTTCCCCTGTCCTCTTCAGCAGCAGCCTTGCAACGTCTCTTCTCTCCACAGAAGCAGATGGAGTACAAGGCTGTCAACCCCAATGCGACAGAGACATCTGGAAGCTGTGGGACAGTGCAGTCGGAGCTGAACATAACTTTCAGTGGAGGGTTTATAAACTTCACCTTTGTAAAGGTAATTGTTGTATTTAGAGGGAAGGAGTGTTTAGGACCGGGGAGCTGGAACATAGTCTGTCTCTGATCCAGCTTGTGCTGGGGGAAAAGGCATTTCATCCATCTCTGTGCTAGTTTTCCACCTGTATATAAGGCACTATTTATTACTCCTGTCCTTCTCAAGATGCTAAAATTCATGGAATCATGGATTAATTTGGTTGGAAAAAAACTTTGGGGGTCACATGCTCTAACCCCCTGCTCAGAGCAGTGCTAACTTCAACATTAAGGGAGGTCTTGTCTATTTGAACTTATTGTCTGGGAAGGTTCGTATATGAAATGAAGGTTAAGTACAGTGCCTTGCCATCGTTTGATAGAAAGTGTTAGAGGATGGGGTTAAATCTGCCCATCTAGCAACACAAATTCTAGAAATAGCCTCAAGAAAAATCTGAATCTCATTTTTATGTAGGTAAAAATCTAGCAGGAGGGAAGGTGAGGTCTGCTGTTTGCACTGGAGAGGGACAGAGGGAATGGGTTTAGGACTGGAGTCCCTCTGAAGGAACAAGGAGTATCTGCTGGGAGTTGTGACTCATGCTATCAAGTTGGTCTTACGAAATGGTGTCTGAGGGACCACCTGAATGCAGGTGAGGTGAGACATTTGCTTCCCCTAAATGGCAAGTATCATAACTGCCCAGCCAAAAGCCAGCTGTGGTTGTTAAATCCTAAGGGCAGCCTGTGCTGTTGTAAGTGCCCAAAAGCCATGGTCCATCCACAGCCAAAGAGGCCCAATTTCATGAGTGGAAAATTCCAAACAAGTGAACTATAAAAACAAAAGTGTAGATAAGTGCACTTAAAATGCACCACACTGGGAGGACTTATAAGTGCACACAGAAACCTGGGCAAGAGAGAGGCCCTGTTTACATAGCGGGAAAACAAGCTTTCTTTTCAACAGTGTCCACTGATACCACGTTCCCACTGGGATCACATCTTATGTGGGTGAGGCTTTAACCTAAGTTGCTAAGAGTGCTGCTGCTCTTATAACCACAGGAGAAAAATGCCATCTTCTTGCTTTTACAGACATTTACACAGTTCCCACATTTTGGGAGACAGCTCACAGTACTGTTCGTTCATCTGAAAGCTGGTGAGCGCTGGGTAGTGATGCCAGCAGGGCTACAGACAGAAGTAAACACTGTATATAAAGTCATTAATGGGCTGGGAGGAATACAACACTGGTTGGATCACATCAAACTCCATGTAACATGCATCAAGGCCATGTCCTGGTGATCCATATCAGTTCAGAGCTGCATCTGGCCATCACTGCTGATCTGGATCCTTTAGTTAATCAAGCTAAAATGTCAATCTTACAGCCTAGTTCCAAGCTCAAGCTAGTGACAGTTAAGAAAAGTACAAATGGTTCATCAGTCACTTGCATAGAAAGCCCAAGTGGCAACAGCAAATTACACTACACCTGAATCATTAAGGTGTGAGCAGAGAAAAGGTTTCAATTAAAAAAAAAATATTGATTTTACTTTATGGCACAAAGTTTTCTAAAAGCTGCAGTGGGAAAGTGAGGTAAAAAATCAGGGAGCTGTTATAAAACAAAGGATCACTTCAGACCATGAGTGTTTGCTTTAAATGTATTTTTTCCTGCAGCAAAGGGAGCATTTTCTCTGCCACAAGGATCCTTAGAAAAATTCTGGTGATTCAAGTACTTACGAAAGCCCCAGCCTGTAGCAGCGCTAAGGAGTGTGATGTGAACCTTTAGGAGGTACTTGACCTGTCTTGCCCTGAAAAAGGTGGTTATTGGCACAGCATTAGACAATCCACCCTTCACTTAAAGATAAGCCTTAAGAACATAGCAGGGCTCAGCCTAGACTTCTTTGAAATTCAAGTTAATAAGAAACCATTTTTCTGCATTTTTTTATGTGTTTGGCTCCCACAGCCTCTCTAACTGCTTTGAACCAAGAGTGCTCCCACTATGGCACTTCTGATTTCAAACTGGTGAAAGAGGAGCTGGATTAGGCCCTGGGGCTGTGGTGCTGGTGTGGGGTAGCAGAAGGTGAGCAGCTGGCTGAGTACTCACCACTGCCGGCTGCTTTTTGCAAACCTGAAAAAAGGAAGTTTTGTGACCAACGCACGAGATGCGAAGTAGGAACAGGTGTTTCCCCCAAGTAAAGTTATTAACTGTGGCCTAACAGAACATAGTGCTGCTGCCAAAAAATGGTAATATTGGACCAATTTATGTTAAGTAGAAATAATACCCTCTTCTCTGGTGTATTTATTTCTTAAACACTTTCTTTCTTAGTTTTCTTTCCAATCCATCCTACCAGCTTTTAAACTGCATAATGTTAAAACTGGGTACATAGGAGACATTCATGTCTGCTGCCATTTACCACCAGCTGCACTTCACCAGTCCCTGTGTGCTCACAACTGGAATTAAACCAAATAAATAGAAGGAGTGCTACATAAACACATTACGCTCCAACACTGCTACCAGGGAAAACAGCTCCTAGGGCTGGTTCTCCCCCTGTGACAGTCCAGGGGAGGACCAGTGCTCAGGCTGCACCAGGTATATGCAGGCAGGACTCTAATGGAAATCTTGCTCTGAGTGGTTGTACCGGGTGCTTTCCATGTCAGCAGTCCGTAGGCATATGAAAAAACCCCGCCAGACCCAGCACTGTCAGCAGGGTGGAAAAAACAGTTATGTCACCTCTATACATCCAGGTTACCATTTCCTCATTTGTAGTAACTGCTGTTGGCAGACAAAATAAGAAATGAGAGGTAGCAGCATGAGAGTAGCTCCTGGCTCTCAGCTTGTAACTGACCTCTCCCTGTTCAAACCAACAACAACAAGAACAGCAGCCGTTTGCTCACGCAAAGGGCATCTGTGCCTGGAGTGCACTGCAGCGCTGAGCGTCCCAGGTACTTTGAAAGGTGTGGGCTTAGGTCCTGCAAGCAATCAGGTTGCAGGTCAGCACAGATCAGTTCAGTGCGGAGTTACCCAGGAGAGCACTGCAGGGACTCTCAGTGAAATCAGAGCAGGCAAATAAAAATCAAATGGCTTTTCACATGCCTGTTTGTGTAATGTTTACTGTTTGCTTAAGTCCCTCCTGCTTTTGGTTACCACAAGTATCACACAAATGTGTAGCCTGAGCAGTGTGTTTGAAGTGACACCTGCATGGTCCAGTTTCACTGAACCAAGCAGAATTGATGCTGTAACTGAGATTGCTGCATTATACCACTTCTTAGCTGTTAGATAGAGTGATCCGGAAGAGAAAAAGCAATACATCCAAGTGAATGGGTTCTTGGGCTTTGAAGGTGACGCTTAAAAATGTGTTTCTTTGGGAAAATTTTTGTGACCATTTTGCTGTGGTGAACTATATTTTGTTCACAAATATGAGAAAGTATGACGAATAAAGATGTATCTTCTTTTGCAGCAAGCTCCAATGTACTATGTCAGTAAAATTGAGAGCAGATTGCAGTCATCTTCTGAAGGTCAGTGATTTTGCATTGTCTTAATGTCATATCAAGCTGTTCTGGGCTTGGGATAGGCTTTCATATCTTTAAAACACTGGATTTTGTGAATTATGTGTGTTATCGGGATTTCAACATGTCATTCACCTAAATCTTGTGGTATGAAAATGGAAGAGAAGGGACTGGGCTGCAATTTCAACAGAATTGCTCCATTTTCCCTGGCCCAGCTATTTTAGAATAGAGATTATTCCAAACCTAAGTGTAAGATATAAACCAGTCCTCAGTGGTTTCTATCTGCAAATGCATAAAAATGCTGTGACTTCAGCTCAGTTGCATACATCTTTCCAATCTAATAAGCCAACTAAATGTAGACATTATCAGGGTCATGGAAATGCAGAGATGGATCCAGATTTCCAGTACACCAATATGGAGAGCAGGTGTGTCTGATATTTTAGTTTGGCAAAAATAAGAACTGGACCCAGGCTGAGATTCTTCAAACCATTCTGAAGTCCTAGAGTACTGCAGCGAGTACAAACCAACTGGCCTAATACTAAATTTTGAAATCCTCAGATATACTTTGAGTCCTCCACAGTGGTGTTGGCAAGAGACATTGCTGTCCCTGGCTGTTTGTTACTGTCTCTCTGCAGATGTTGCCATTTCACAGTCCACCAGCAAGTACTTCTACAGTGAGCATGCCTAAGACAAAAATGACTAAATTAACTGTACCAGTACACACGAGTGTACAGATTTGACTGTAGAAGACCAAGAGTATGCTGCACAATATTGTGCTGGCAGATGTGGTTGAGATATGGTGATTCAGAGTTGGTGATGTGGATGATTTGGTCTTCAGTGTATCCGCTTTCAGAGGAGGATATGTATAAAGAATATGCCCAGGTTACAAGATCTTTTCATGCTTTGAACTTGAATCATATTTTCTGTAAAATACTGTGACACTGAAATATGTTTACAAACACATTTAATACATAAAGTAATACAGACTAGATATGTCAGATTCCCATACTAGGGCTGGTATCTCTGCTTCGTCTGGAAATAGCCATGCTGGAGACCTAAAATAGTTGTCTTCTCCTGGGAGAATCCTAAGTCCGTCTTGCAGACTCAGGTTGTTAAAACATGATTTGAAGAAGCATCTGAAATTTTGGACACTTTTTCAGACCCAAGCTCAGCTGAGTTGCCCATTGATAATTAAAGCACTCATTTAAACATAGGAGAAATGTAACTGATACGTTATGGGGAAAATGTCCATGTTTTTGTTAAATCTGTGACTGCTGCTCTGCCAAAGCACCAGGGATCTTCATTTTGTCTCAGAAATATGATGTTTCCAGCTGAGTTAGTGTGGATTCTCATCTCTCCTTGTGACCCGCAGGTATGCTTTACTATGCAGCCATACATGAGAAGCTGTTTACAACAAGACTGGGGAATTCCTTTAAGTGTGTCAGCAAGCAAACCTTCAGCTTGGAGAAGTACTTCCAGCTACTCTTTGTTAATATGCAGCTGCAGGCGTTTGATATTGCTGGTAACCAGTTTGGAAAAGGTAAGTAGAAGGACACCTTTTCCATCCTTATGAGATCTACATGTCATGGTAGCCTGATAGATTATAACCATACATGTGTGGAGATCCTGTTACACCTGTAGCACAATCACAGCTTTCTAACAGTTCCCAAGTATTGTAACCCAGCTGCTGATGGATTCTAACCCTTTTCTGAGGCATTTTCAACACCGTGTTGATACCTATGGAAAATGGAAAAGCAACTTTCCCTCCTGCATTCAGTACTTTCTGCTTCACCTTCTCATTAAAAATATTCAGTTTGACAGCCACTACTTTATTCTTCGCTCACTTTCACCTAGAATGAGCAGAGGTGTGTTCACAGTTCCATTCAAGGTCACTGGTCTTGTTATAGTCAGATTTGGCTATTTTGATAGGCTCTTGGCACTCGTGATGTCACAGCTGCAGCAGCAAAACTGCCAACTAATAAGGGGTATTTGTGAATGCAGAGTGATACTTTCAGAGCAGGTGTGTCTAGACACAATGAAATGTGCCCCCAGGAGGAGTCTGATTGGCATGCTCCCAGTTTTAGAACTAAATATGCTACTCAGCTCTGCAATTTCTCTTTTCTTGAGTACAGCCACAAAGAAGCAACCTTTTAGCTCAGTAAAAGAGGGACAGACCAGTACTGACTCCCCTGGTCCTTGGATTACCCGCACTGGGAGAAATATATTTGGGCTCATCACTTCTTCCTACAGCCACACGTGGGGTTCCTTCTGCAGGGAAATGAGATGTTCTCATCCTTGTTTCTTGTTCAGTGATACAGCCAAGACCTGGTCAGGCTGCAGGGTCCAGGACTGCTGGGTGCACCAGGAAATCCCTGTGTCCCAGAGTAAGGACATTTACATGATCTACTGCCTAACTTCTTATGAGATGCATGAAAGATCCTACAAAAAGGAGAGGTGGACTAGCTGGGTCTCTGGTCTCTCTCAAATTGTACATATTCACATTTCCATGATTTCCTCTCAGGGCGTTTTCTACAACAACTCAGGTGGCTTGTCAGCTCTCCAGCTCTTCAGATGCACCAATAAAACATTCCCTTCTGATATTTGACTTTCTGCATGCTTACAAAATATTGTATCTGTCTTCTTTTTACTTTAGATCTGTCTTTTGACTCAGCTCAGCTCTGTTTGATTCTTCTTTTTTTAGTTCACCAGTTTGGTTTCCTTTCTTATTCTAAAAGTGGGAAAAAATATTTGGGGCTTTTTTAAGACATGGGCTCTTATTTTTTTTGCATACTTTTATCTGAGTTCTTAAAAGCCACACTGAGAATTCAGTCTATGCTCTCATTCTCGTAAAGATACTTTTCATGGGCTAACACTGAGACAGAACAATTTATCTGGTCCCCACATTCCCAGTCAAATGTGTACAATGAGTGAGTTGTTATGGCTCTTGGTATAACCTCACCTCTAGCAGAGACAGAGCTTAGAAAAGCTCTCTGACCCCCTACCCAAGGTCAGGCTAATCTCTGCTAATTGATACCATATACAAAATTCAATTAGTTTTGCTTTTAATCAAAGGGTTGAGAAAGCAGCTACCACCTTTGAAATAATTCCCCAGTGGCCATGTAATTGTTATGAAACTGCACCTCTGCCGCGTATGTAGATTTTGAAAGACAAAATCCCCAGTGAAGGAATGACTCTATACACATCACCAGCCTCCTCCCCTCGGGTCTCTCAAAACTGGTGGTTTCACTTCTGTTGTTCCTGATTTGTTTATCTTTAAAAAGGGAAGAAAAAGAAAATGCTAGTGATCATTGGTTTCAAGTTCCTTACAATTCTGTACAGACTGTAGTAGCATTACAGCTTGGCCTGTTTGAGTCTGGTAAGTTGTAAAAGTGTCTTCTGAACTGCAATTCAGTGTATCAGAAACAGTTCCTGGAGTTCATAGCCCAAGGTTTTGTCAAAGCAGAATGACCAATTCAAACATCTCTGGCTTTTGCAATACTCAGATGCAAGTACTTTCCATCTCACTTCCTTAACTGGAGGTTCTGTTAACCAGACAAAGCTTTTCAAAGGCAGCATCTAGTAGAGAGCTGATGCCTTTGGCTTTGTGGCATTGCATCATATGAACTCACCACCTGGAGCAGAGAAGGGGATCAGAGTTTGGGGGGAGCTATGTGGAGGCTCTGGAGCTGTGACGAGATGTCATTCAATCCACATGGTCCCTGGGCTAACTGCCTACTGTCACTGTAAAGATTCCCATTGGGAGTTTAGCCCAAGCTGAGCTACAGTCCGTGCCAGCATAGTCATCAGAATTAGGCAATAACAGAGGCTTTTGTCCTAGAGTGCTGTCAAAATCTGCCTTGGAATAGTCACAGGAAGAGAAAGGGGCTGAGTATGTTGGGTCTCCCTCATAACCTGGGTGTAAACTGGATTCATTACTGAGCTGGGATATTCTGTGGGGTTTAGCCAATCAAGCCACCCTACTTAGAGGGTAGTTTGCTACTCAGGTGCCACTCAAAACACCCACACCAATTTATCCCAATTTAGAAGTTCATTTTTTAAATAAGAGTTTCCATTTAATCAGAGGATGACTTTAATATTAATTTGGATAGGGATTGGCTGAGGAAGTCACGATTTTCCCTCTCTGTAGCTAAGAGGAATGTTTGGAGTAAATATATCTTTGGATGTTTCTTAGAAGACATTACTTGTGTCAAAACCGCTTCTGATATCATCATATGTACAATAAAATTATGATGGTACTATGAAAGCAACTCCCTGGACTAAGTCCCAGGCTTCTGTCTTCTTATTCTGTTGATGTTCTGAGTTAGCCACTATTATCCACAAATATTCTGAATTAAAACCAAAGAGTAGTTAGAATTTTATTTTTCTTAGGAAACACTGACTTAACTAGGATCCTTGCTGAGCTAATGATGTACTGGGCTATAGGCTCCCTTCTCTGGCCTCACCCTTTTTCCTGGGCAGAAGCAGATGCCACCATGCAGGAGCAGTTTTTGTCCATGCAGGATGTGTAATGCTCTTTATATTTAGACTTGTAATCTGCAGTGTGATGCTCCACATCTGCTATCAGCAAGAAAGCCTCTTGCTGTGTATGTCCTGGTTTTGCTGGTAAAACAATTGCTGTGGACATGAAAGAGAAGAGTCATTCTTCAGTGAAGCATGTAGATATTTCCAAAGGGGCAAGTATTGTTTTTCTGAGATAAGATTCACCACAGATAAGAAAGTATTACATATAGTTCAGGAAATAATAATAAAAAAGAAATAGAAACCAAGTTTTTGATAACTTCTGGCTTGTATTTACTAAGTTTTCTGGAATACAGATGTGTAGTCTAGGAGTATGGTGTTCTGCTATAACACATTCTCTGCTCTCCCTTTACTTTCAGAAGAAGAATGTTTTCCTGATAGAAGCAGCAGAGCAGCTCCCATTGCGGTGGGCCTGAGTATCCTGGGGTTGTTTGTCATTGTGTTTGCTACGTTCCTGATTTCCAGAAGAAAGCCGCACAGAGGATATGAACGTATCTGAGGTGCCCTTGTACTTCCAAATGTGTGTAGCAAGTAAAGTCACAGGAGTTTTAGCTTCTGTGTGGTTATTTCACTGCCCTAGAGCCACATTTTTAAGTGGGATCCCACCATGTGTTTAAAGCTAATGAGTATTTCTGGAAGCAATTGCTTTAAGGTGTAAAGGAAAGAACTTACACCATCTCCTTTAGGCTATTCTTAGCATCTAATTTAGATGTAGTCCAGAGGACCAAAGTGAGCAGCCTAAATTCTTTATGTTACCAATAAAGGAGGCAATTCAAACTACCTAAGTCAGATGCCTAAAAATAGCTTAAAGTGAGCAGTACCACTACCCCTCAGAAAATCCATCACGTTTGTTAAAGATAGTGTTTACTTTTATGAAAATAGATGGGCCCAGTAGTATGACCTTCGTGTGACTCAACCAGAGGTCCACAGCTACAGACAACCCTGTCAAATCCAAGCTCACTGAAAGCCTTGTGGGAACACTGTGTATGTTGAAGTCTCAGGGCAAGTTTAAGTGTGACTGCCATTCACAACTGAGTTCTCACCAGTCCTGGAGCAGAGTTAGGCTTCATAAATTCTTGTGGTTTTTCCTACTAAGCCTTTCACAAGGACTCGGTGGTAATATGTGACCCTTACTCTGGAGGCAGTTTTAGAATTTTTAGATTTTTTTCTAGTTTCCAGTCCCAGTGTATGCAAATAAGGGAAGATTACACAACAGAGGTCATGCAGGGTCTTCCTGACCAGTATGTGCCAAAATTATCACTTACTTCAGCCCTGCTGCAGATATTCTTGCCAATAATTCCTGACCTGCAGCTCCCTAAAGTACAGCAGATTAGAGCAATCTGATGTTGGAAACTTATCCTGAAGTTCTGTGCTGCAAACTGCACAATTCAGGAGCTGGTTGACACGCAGCTGTGCAGCAGAACCGGGCAGGCATTTTGAGACGGTAACTCCATCCACCTGCCACACCAGGCCAAGCCACCCCGCATGTCCATCAGTGCTCAAGGCAGAGCATCCCTTTGCCCCATGTTTGTAACACAATGTGGAGAAAGCCACAGTGAAAGCACCATGACACACGGGCCAGTGGTAAGAACATCAGTGCAATAGCTGGGCACTGCGGTGAATGTGCTTGGTGAATTCAAGGTTCTTAATACGTCATGGTCTTGTGAGAGCTCATGAATCACCCGCTTCCTATTCAGACATGGACCTGTTACAGTGACTGCCACTGCACTCAATCATTCTCCATCTACTGAGATGGCAGCGCTGTGATCTCTGTTAATCTGTGAGGATACCACCCTCACCGAATGTGCCAGGGATTAAATGGCCACAACTGTGGCAGACCTCCACAAGGTCCATGAGCAAGAGGGGATCCACTGATTCATTATGTTCAAGGCTTCTGTGGGAAATAAAAGTTTACACAGGCCTTGAACAAACTCTCTGCCCAAAAGTGAATGCTATCCAGTGTGCTTACAGCTGAGCAGATGGATTTTCATATAGAAAGGATTTGGAGTTGCTTTAATTGATACACTTTGTAGTCTATTTCCTGATAAGCCATGAAGGTATGAAAGTTAATAATTGGCTTTGAGATTAAGTTCAGCTAATGTTCTTTGTTGTAAGGAGGAAAATCTCCCTGTCACAAAATCTTTACAAAGCTAAACAGATGTACAAATGTACACATATACACGCCCCCACCCCCCCGCAATCTTCTCACTGCAGCAAGTGACATTAAATTATCAAGAAATTATATATTAAAACATTTACAAAAAATAAAATAATATTAAATAAGAACACACTTCCCCCTTAGGAGTTAGAGTAAATGGCTCAAATTCTGCCAATAAAGGTATTGCCTGGGAAAGGACTGTGGAATGGCACCCATTAAACAAATGAAAGACTGAAGTCATCTGCAAAAAATCCTTGTTTTTAAAGATGGATCCAAACAAAATGGTGGGAAATTCTGGGAGCTGATTTAATTTCCATTAATAATGCCCCAAATCCCTGGAAGCTCACTGGATTTCCACTAGCTAAAACTGATGATAATATCTTGTGAGTTTAATTTCCCTTAAGTATTTTTTAAAATAGTTTTGATATTTTACTAGTGTTCGACTATTGAGTTTACTTATTTAAATTAAGAAAGAAAAGAAATTCTTCCATTCCATGAATTACTAGAAGATGCTGGTCTGTGTCAAGCAGGAAACAGTCATACTGTTCCATAATTAACATAATGCTTATCTGTGGAAGTAATTAACAGTCTCCAGAAGTATTCACTCCGAGTCTGAATGAACCAATACATAAGAAAGAGCAAGACAGTTCTGAAGCACTTTTGCACTTGGAGAACTGTAAGACAAAAGTCAGAACCAGCTGAGGGCAAGGGAAGCAGCTGAGTATTATTTTAAGGTCAAGTAGCTCAAGAAAAAAAAACACCAAACACTCAAACCTTTAATACAGATACAGTGAGTTGAAGGGTATTCAGCTGACTATTCAGACTGAAGCTTGAGTATTTTATTGTTTTATAAAAGGCTCCATCACTGTTAGTATAGCTTAGTGAACTTTATCTAGCTTATTTTAACCCTTCTTTCTCCCCCTCCTCCCCCCTCACCAGTGGACAAGCAGCCTACTGAACTCAGTGGCACCATTCAGGCCCTTGGCTCAGTAAGATCCCTCTAGTTCTCAGCATTAGTTAATGCCATTACTCTGTTGTTTAGAAAGGAGATTTTTAAATTCAATTAAAGCATTCACTTTTTTTTTTTTTTAAATGAGAGAATTCATGAGATGTCCAGCAAGAAAGGTAAATATATGGAAGAGCTACTGTTCAAAAATGAGCCTACTTATAAATAGTGATATTACCACTGTTACACTTGGGTGTTTTAGCAACAAACACTGCACATGCTCTGACCCTAAGCTGCTCTGACCAGGGATCAATACACAGCTTTCCTACTCAGAACCGAGTCCTATTTCACATGTTCTTTGGATTCTTGGGTTGCATGATCTGTAGTTTGTTACTTCTGCTGATCTGGATACAGCATTTTCTTGTCATGTTCCATATTGAAAGTCTCTTCATGTTACTATTCAGTCTTTTCCCATTTGATATCAACATGAGGTGAGAAAACTGTTCTTAGTGACAGATAATTCTGTGTTTAATCTCATGACACCCTCTGACATTTTTATTGATGATGCAAGGTTGATTTTTTTTTCCCCCAGACTTTTTTCTTTTTACAGTGAATCAAACTGTTGGTGTTGAAAGATGTTTGGATTCAGGTTTAGCTAATTTGTTCTTATGATTTTTATTGCTATGCTTTGTTTGCTATTTTTACGAAGCTGCATACTGCCCTTTCTAGAGGAAAAATTCTCTGGGCTTGCTCTAAACTGCACAGGTCAAGTGCACGTGGCATAAACTGATGAAACAACTGGATGCTCCCATGAAATACTGTTTACAGGCAGCAAAATGAATCCGATGGAGCTAGAGTAGTAGAAGGTCTATTGCAGAATTCCCTACTGCATCAGGAGATCCCACCCCTAAGAGCAACCTTTCTCCCGCCTGCAGCTCGGCCTGCACACCGTCATCTCCTTCCCTGACCGCAAACCAGGCAAGCAGCCCACAGCGGGATGCATGTCAGCATGCTGGCAGAGCAGCTTAGAATTAGATAGCCCAGCTGCTCTCAGAGTTGCCACGTGCAGCTTATTTTCTGCTGTAATTTAGGTGGATATCTGTCTGTCATGTTTTTATCTAACAGTGTTGATTTGAGGCCATCCTCCCAGTGGGAAGTCTATAGGTTTAATTGGTCTTGGTTGTCAAACTTTCTCTTTTGAACATCTTGTCTGAGGAAACATTTTGGGCAAAAGGACCCTAAAATAGCACCACAGAAAGAAGAGACTCTTATGACAAAGTTGCTCCACACTGGATGGGCCTTGATAGTCATACCATGGGCAGCAGTGCACAGTTTCTTTGTCTCCTGGCAATATGCATGTATGTGAAAGCAGTATTTTCCAAGCCTGGAAGATTGCTTCCCTTCCAGGGCTGGTCTTTGCCACAGTCAGACCCTTGTTCAGCAATGTGCTCACTGATTGGAACTGGGGTTTACCAACCAACCTGCCCCAAAGGTAGGTCTGCATGCCAAAAACCTCCATACAGTCAGTGTGAGCCCATGTAGCCAGATTGCTGAGAGAAGAGCATGGTCTGCTGTGGGAAGGGACAAGGTTGCTGCAGAGTGACCAACTATGTTGATCTCAACAGCTCCAGCTCAAATTTTCCCCCAGTTGCGGGCTCAAATCAACCCATCCCTTAACCAAAAGATATTGTTCGTGACGACATGATGCATCCCATCAGGGAAGTTGCTTGCAAGCATCTGCTAGTCAGGATACAATAGGGCCACTCACAGAAATTAAGAGATAAGTGCATTCCTATAGCTCCCTGATGCTCTGCTACAGCTCTCACAAGATTTAATTTCTTTCAGTCCTTTTTCCTCTCTGATGGACAAAGTCCAAATTAAAAAAAAACAAAACCACCAACAGCTGTTAATTCTGGTTGAAAGAGGGAGGGAGTTATTGATTAGCACCTTGAGTATATAAAGATGGTTTGGTTGAGCACTTCTAGCTTGCTATAATATACGGTTGCTAAAAAATAATCTGCTATGTGAAGTAAGATATGCTCTTTATTTTTCTATTATTGATGTTTCTAAAATAAAGGCTGTATTTAGTCATTAAAGTGTGCATTGCTGTGCAATTATTTTATCTCACAAGTGCTGTTTCACCTAAACTGTTTGAAGTACAAGTTTATCTAACAAACAGGCAGAGTCCTATGGACTCTGGACACAAGCCACAGACACAGATTTGCTCATATCCTAACCATAACTTTGATTATTTCTTTTGTGGCTTGGGCAAATCATCTGACATTTCTATCTTTGTTTTATCAGCATTAAAAAAAAACAAACCAAAATAAAAAACAAATATTATGTGGTTTTCTGTTAACTTCCTCATAACTTCCAGAGTATTTGAATATACTACATTTCTTTATATGACTTTATCTTTCTGTTTCCTATTGGTCCAATAAACACAGACTGTAACTCACAGCAGATGTGATGGATGCTTGTTACTTTGTGTTCAAACTGCTTTCACAGATAATAATCTTATGAGTTACAATAAAAGTCTTCAGAGGAGAATGCATCCTTTCAGTGTGTGGTTATGGAAACCAGAGGAAATAAGTAGTTTGGAAAATACCACACATAAACTGGAGATTCAACAACTTCTATGTTGGTCAAAGGAATTTCCCAAAGGATGGGGGCTAGACCAGATATCTTTAAAGGTCCTTTCCAACGCAAATCAGTCTATGATTCTATGCAACTGCTGTGATTTTGTTGTTTGTCATATCAACAGCCAGCTTAAAATGTCATAACTGTGGGACAATTGCATGAGGTAAACTTCCCAATAAAAGGGCGCACACAAAAATGCTTCAGCTTCATCTTTGCAGGTTTGTCAGAGAAACCTGAAACCAAATCTTTCTACATCTCTGTTTGGTAATGACTGCAGCCAGACGCTGGTTTGGGTGCAGGCTCCTGCAATGCCATTTCTAGGAGGTTGTATGATAGAGCTGGGGCTGGATAGGAAAGAGAGGGGTGGGCACACAGATGGGGAACAGGACACTATCTGTGGTGAGCAAGATAAAGTTCTGAAATGTCTGAATGAGTCTCACACATCATGGTCTTCATGCCTAAGGAAGCAAGTATTGTTTAGATAGATTGCAGGAAAGCAGAAGACGTGGTTAAGATGGGGAAGAAAAAAAATATCTCTCTCCCCTGACAGCTGATTCAGGAACTTATTTGTTAGAGAAGTGTCAGTGAGGGTGGCAGAAAGAAAGAAACTTCTCTCGGTCATAAAATACTAGACATATATTTCATTTGCTATTACCATTTCTAGTGTCAGTGCACATCCCTACATGATGGATAATTTAATGGCTACAGGTAATAAGGTGAAAATGAAACAAGCGCCTTGATTTGCCCTTCAGTAGAAAAGCAGGGCTACCAGGAAAGTGGGGATGGTTTGCTCTCTCTTTTGTGCTTGCTTGGACTGGTGCAGTATTAAATTTGGTGCGAGGTTTGACCAAGTGATACATCTATTTAGTAGGCAAGGTTCCTGCCTTGTCCATGTTTGGTTCAGAAGCTGGTCTGGTAAATACACGCTTGGGAGACACATTTCAGCTATGAAGTAGGATTTAGATGGGGCTTTCTTCATGTTCACTGCCTCGAGGGGTGGGGGGTGTGTCTGAAGTGGACCCTTGAATGCTGCTGGAAGGATGGGTGAAATTCTCTCTTTCTTCACAAGGAATAATGGCAGATAGAGGAACAGTCAGCAAAAAAATCCTCCATATGTAAGTCACACCATGGGCTCTCCCAGAAGCACAAAGGTTTTGAATCCACTGGAGAAACATTTTTACAGCAGAATGTCTAGAAGAAAAAAAAAACACACTTTTTTTTTTTTTTTTAAGCATCAAATTGAGTAAAATAACAGTGGCAAGGAGAGAAAGATTTTTATGAAGTTAACCCTCACTAGTAAGGTGGCAAGACTCTTGGAGACTACCCTTTCTTTTTCACACCCATGGCTGTGGCCACGGGAGGCAAATGATTCAGGGGCATGCGTGTCTGAAGTTTATTTGCCACAGCACCACTCCCACTTCTGGGTTTTCATCAGGATCTGGGCTTTCTCAGACAGCCACAAAATGTCACAAACCCTGTATTTCTCTTTTTCTGCAAGTCCTATTGCCTACGAATTTGGTAGTTCCCAAGTACTTTATTAAATTATACTTTAACTGGATCAGTTTCTTATTAACTCTTTCTTCAAAATTTTAAAAAGCATTGCATTTCCCACATACAGAAACAAATTAAATGGCTGTTGGGAAAAAGGAAAGTGTTCAATCTGACAGCAAATCCATGCAGATTAGAGACACAGATCTTGGTTTTGGAACTCAGTTTATCTGGGGCTTTCCTATATCCTAGGTATTTCTAAAGAATGATTCATGAGTTCAGCCAATGTTTAATCTCACTGATTTTGCCATGGAAGGACATTTTTTTCATCTCCTCGAGCAAAAATTGTTTCAAATAATGTATCAAATAATTTCTGATGTTCACAATCTGCTCGTGGAAAAGATAATAATGAGAAAAGTACTCAAATTACAAATCTAAAGCACCTTTTAAAATGCCAAGCTTCCACAAAAAATGCACAAATCGCCAGTCCAGCCTGTGCAGTACATCATTAGGTTCATCACAGTGCCTCCTTCTATGTACATGCACATTAAACTTATTACTGGTGTCAGTGAGAAAAATATTTTCTGCATTTCAGTTTTATTACATCGCACTTTCAGGCATCTGGTCATACAATCTGCAGATCTTACTTGACTTTGCAAGCCCGAAAAGCCAGGCTTGCAGGATGCCTTCACCAAGAGCAGATTTGCAATATAAATGAGATTGCAACTCGTATTATTAGTTCTACTGTTCAAAGAGTAAACGCCTCCATTACCTCTGATTTATGTGTTGTAAAATACCTGTAGCGCTTCCCAACGGTCAGTGGTAAACTGCATAAAATGCTGCCATCTTGTGTTTGGAGACGAATTAAACATGATGAAGTTTTTTATAATCTGGGAAAGCTCTATACTGTCAGCACATTATGTTGAAGAACAATGAAGTGCATGAATTATGGGAAAGTTGAAGCTTCACTTAATAATTATTGCTTTTTAAAAAATCTCATATTTAGAGCAAGTGTAGAGCCACCACCTCTTGCAGTCAGGTCCGAAAGACCATGCTATTTCCCCAAACTAATCTGGTGGCTGTGTAACCCCCAACAGCCACCTAGTCCCTGCTGTGAGAGGTCACCAAGCCAAATTTAAAAAGCAACCGCAGAACAAGCAGAGATTCCCTTCATACCAGGAACGTTCTTGATGTAAGAAACTGTGTTAACACTTCAGAGTATGGAGAACACGTTAGATTTTAAGTAGCTACTGTGACAATTGATTGTTTATAATCCCATTTGTGAAACAGCACAGTTGCTTTGCTCCTTGTAAACAGCAACTAGAGATATTTATTTTGACTAAGTGCTACTGTTTGCTTTTTTTTAAAAAAATAATTCTCTGTATAAATAATGCCAAAATCATATTCACATGAAACACTAATTTGGAAATGCTTTATTGTACTCTATCAGTATCACAGCTTATCTGAACTTTGTTATTAACCTGGGTTCAGTAAATCAGTGTGACTGAGGCAAACGAGGTGACCTTGGCGATTCACCTCCCTTCCCTTGCTGAGTTAGGAGATCCAGCTCGACATGGAAAACATCAACAGCCAGATGAGGCCTTAGGCCACATCCAGCTTCCCTGCACCCTGTCCCCTCAGGAGCACGGGCACCGAGATGGAGCCACACAGAGAGGCTCAGCAACATCCCACAATAACCTGAACTTCTTCCATTTCCATGGCCCAGCGTGGCCTGGGGAGTTGGGCTGCAGCACAGGGATGTTATGGCACCTGGGAATCCCTACCGCAATGCCGGCCCTTCCCGACCACCTCGCCTGTCCTGTTGCTGCTCTATTACAACCCCGGCTGTCATTCCTGAAGGTACGTGGTCGGCTCAGGGGCCCCGCTTCCACACGCATAGCCAGGAGTCCTTCTGCAGCGCACATCACATTTATATGAATTT
>VWZY01008564.1:220105-230448 GCA_013399075.1 Chloroceryle aenea | reverse complement strand
CGCCTGTCGGGGGGGGGGGATACAATCGGTACAGACTGCACGAAGTGGTTCTGGGTGCTCGGCGTTTGGTACCCGTCGCTGAGCACCCGCTGCGGCCGCTCCTGCTCCCGTGCAGAAGGAATCGGTGCCCAGAGCTTGCTAGAAGTTTAGGACACGCGCTAGTTTCCCCTCGTCACTGAAACTGAGCTTGAGGCTCGTGTGGTGCCAGGGACATCTCGAGTCTGTCAGTTGGATATCGTTTTAAGAATTGCTGGACCTGATCAGAGATTTCAGAGTTGATTTATATGCAAATTAAAACAGTTCCAAGTGTTTACTTTTACAGTTTCTTACAGCCATTTTGCCTTCACTATCTCATTTTTATAGTATTAGTCGTTTGAGGTTTAGCTCTAAATTTCTGAAATTCTTCATAGCTCTTCTTTCTTGTTGTCTCTCACGTTCTTTTTTTGCACCTTTTCTCTATACAAACAACTTCTGTTTCCTTTTTGAGCTTTTCTGTTTTGTGCTTGTTCATATCTTCTTTCCCAAATACTTCAAGTTGCCTTCTCTCTTACAATTGCCAGACATAGGTTATTCTTGCTACTAAAGGAGTTTGGTTTAGGTTACTTTATTTTTTTAAAAGGTTGACTGTCTCACTTTGAATGCTGCTAAAAAAGCAAAGGCATAATTTCTGTTCTGTCTCAGTGTAAGGAGAGATCTGGTAAAGTTTCTCCAACCTTCCTTGTTGTACTTGAATATGTTCCATGTAAATAGCTGTATCAAAAGCTTCAGAGCTGTGTAGAAGTTCTGTTCTCTCACTGGAAAAGCAGCTCATTTGGCACTTCTTCATATACCTTTGTCACACCTCCGTGTGTTTATAATTCTACAGGCAATGGAACCACGTACAAAGATTTGTGAAGTGGGCCTCAACAGCAGGTATGAAATGTAACTTCCCTAGCTAATAGGTTTAATTGCTTGTGTAATGAGGATGGTTTTACAATTGGTATTAGGCCATTAATTGCTAAAAAATTCTAGGTTTTAAAAATAAATATTTAATATCTGTATAGGTTTTTTAAAATCAGTAGTCTGTTGCTTACCTAATAGAAATAATCTTTAATGTGTAAGTGATATTTTGAATAATTTTATCTGTCATATTTATGTATACTCAAAATTATTTATTTTTGTGGTGATTTCCACTGAGTCCTTTTCTGATACATATTTTGCAAAGTATGTGAGAATTGGGGTTTAGGCATAATGGTATTTAAATAAGATATGATAATGTTTTACTTATAAATTATAATTATTATGGTAATCATATGTCAATAATATAAATAAAATGTTATTTCTTTGTGACTGCGTATCAGTAGGGAAGCGTGTTCTTCAACAAAATATGAATTGCTTCTGTTGGGGCTCTGTGTGTGTGTGCGCGCAGGATGAGAGGTCTTAATTGTTTCCTAGTTGATCCAGAAGGTATACAGTAAAAATACAAGCATCAGCATTTATGTTTAAGTTGTTTCAGGGTTAGAATATATTTTGTGGATTCTAAAGAGAAAAAAAGACTGAAATTAAATATACTCCTGCATAAGGTCTCTTAAGGAAAAAGTTCCAAGAGTAGCATGGAAATGCTTTTGGATGAAGCATGTGTTTTTTCATTATTGGAAGAAATGCCTAAACACAATAAATTATGAAAAAAGAAATTGGATTTTTAAAATTGCTTCATTTCCAGGAATGTTTTTAAGGATCTATTTCCTTTAAAAATTGTTTATTGTGCTTCATCCTTTTAAACAGGAGGTCACACCATAGGGAAAATTCTTATCGCAAACCGAGGAGAAATTGCGTGCAGAGTGATGAGGACAGCAAAGAAAATGGGTGTGAAGTCTGTAGCAGTTTATAGTGAAGCAGACCGAAATTCCATGCATGTAGCAATGGTGATGTATATTCATTAAGTTTGTAACTGATGTTCATTCACAACAGTATTTCTCAATGATAAGGTCAGTGTGAAAGTTGATGTGTGTGCTAATGCAGTTGATTTTCACCTCTGTAGTTACTTCCAAGTTTTCCTTGAATCAATGAAAACTGTGCCTGATCTCTGTCTTGACACTTGACAGCTTTACAGGAATTGCCTAAAAGTTTGGCTCTCTTAACTCCAGAGTGGCCACTGGGGGTTAGAGAACGGACTCTCATTTTGGGAATAAAGTCAGAATTTGTTTCACCCAGTGGAGTCTGTCCATGAAGAGAGGCGGTGATTTAAACTGTTGCATGCTAGCAGTCTAGTAAACAATGTAATTAGCTCAGACATTCAGTTATTTAATAAACAAGTCCTCATTATATGCATTCTTTCAAAAACAGGCAGATGAAGCATATTGCATTGGTCCAGCACCCTCACAGCAGAGCTACTTGGCCATGGAGAAAATAATGCAGGTGGCCAAGGTCTCAGCAGCACAGGTAAGTAAATCATGACCTAAAGTCTTCCATTACTTCCATACTCTTTAGTTCTTTATTTTTACCCATGGTGTTTCCATCCTGTGTTTCCTTAGCACTCTACTGAAGTTTCAGCTAAACTGATATAAAAATAGGCTGGTAACGTTATTCTATTTTAGGCTATTCATCCAGGTTATGGTTTCCTCTCAGAAAACACAGAGTTTGCAGAGTTGTGCAAGCAAGAGGGAATCATCTTCATAGGTCCGCCTTCATCTGCTATCAGAGATATGGGTATTAAAAGGTATCTATTTCTGATTTGTTACTTGGTTATGCAATTTGCAGTTTGTCAAAACTTGTTTTGTTAACAAGTGACTAGTTGCTTTGTAATTGTTTTATTCTGTCAGTTTTCATTGTCTTTTATTATTAGGGTTTTCTTCAAAGGAATAAGCCCCAACTTTATACATGTGGGATTCCTGTAGACATAGAAACAATGAAGATTGTTCAGTTGTTAGGTATTTAATTGACAAAACCTTAACTGATTGTAGTTTTCCAGAGCTGGGGCATTGCAGTGTCCCTGTATAAATAGGTAAGGGTTCAGCAGTCAGATTGGATGTCTTGTATATTGATGGAAAACAGACACCTTATCATCAGGTGTTACTGTGGCTCATGTAAAATACAGTGATAAGTTTTGTTCAGAGGATCTTATTCTTAGTGACTGAGATCAAAGAAATGTTTCCAGAGTATGAAGTATAAATCAGGAATATGGAAATAAGGTTATGACTGACACATGAACAGCATAATACTAATTTCAGATAATTAATTTGGTATCACTTCCTAATGTGAATGTAAATTACTTCTCTAATTTCACTAGTTTTGCATGCATATTTGAAATATAGTTGTTATGCTTGAGTGTTCTATGTGTGGTGCGAATCCAGCCTGAATCACAAAGAGATTTGCCTTTGTAACTTCAGATGTATTTTTGGCAGGATACAGTGTTGTAATTTGAAAATGTTGTGGTTTGGCCTCGATAAGGTGGCTCAAAAGATAGGAAACAGCAGTATGCCTGAAGGTAGCTACTGCTTTTCTCTAGAAGACTTGGACAAAAATATTAACTCCCTATTTGAAGCATTTGATTAATTACAATTCAAATCATATGTAAGTCATTTATGTTAGTAGTCTGTTGAGGTCAGTGAAACTACTTTTGTCAGGAGAATTAACATGGGGAATATAGATGGGTTTGGAGACTAAAATAATAAAAAATAATACTATCATTCTAAACATAAAACTATTCCATCAAAGCACTTCCAAAGCTATAATGTCTGCTGCTGGCGTTCCTGTTGTTGAAGGTTATCATGGAGAAGATCAATCAGATGTGTGTCTAAAGGAGCATGCCAAGAGAATAGGATATCCAGTAATGATTAAAGCTGTTCGAGGAGGTGGAGGAAAGGTAAAGGAACTAATCTGTTCATCACATGGTAGAAAGTTGCTATGTCTTGGTATCTGTAACTGAATATTCTAAAAGAAAACTGTAAATGAAAACACTGAAAACTATTTGATGTTAAAATTTATTATTAATGTCTAACCTAGCACTATGACATCACATTTCCTTTTGTTGTGCAGTCAGGCACAAGTGAAGTAACTGACATATATTGGAAGAGTTTTGTTTATTTCAATAGGTCTTCAGTAATTCACATAAGCAGAAAATTTGTCCTGTGGGTTTGTGTGTGTGATGTTAGATGTGTTTAATTGCTACTTTGTGATAGCTTCTGTGACTTTTTGCTAAATGTTGAGTAAAAAGTGATTAGAAATGCCATTTAAGTATTTGGTGTCTAAACACATTTTTTACCTTTTCTAAATCTGATTGTACTCTGAAAGAAATGTATACTAAAATGACATGACAGAGAATTCTAATTGTTTCCAAAATAGCTATATTTGTTTTGTAATGAAATCAGTTCTTCTCTGCCAACCTTGAAAAAATTTGAAGATAATGAGGAATAAAATTGAATTTTGTACTGATCCATATCAGTGGAATGGTAGCATCTATTTTTTACACTTCTTATGGCATTTTCAGTGGGACTTAGTATGATTAGCTTACTGGAAGTTGATACACAATTTTGCTCAAGTTTAAGAAAGAAGGGAAGAGTGTTGTCGTTAAGCTCATTTCTTGCTGTTTGTGTGCAACAAGGATTATTATTGTGTACTGTGTTTTTAGACATGCTTTTTTTCCCTGTATTGTAGGGCATGAGAATTGCTCACTCAGAAAAGGAGTTTCTGGACCAGCTAGAATCAGCTAGGAGAGAAGCAAAGAAGTCTTTCAATGATGATGCAATGCTGATTGAAAAGTTTGTAGATAACCCAAGGTAAGAAATACAATCACAGTAATGTTTATTCTACTGTTAAATATTTTAGTAGTAGGATGAAAATGGGTCTTTCATGTTATTTGCACTATGGCAAGGTGTCAATTTAGACAACACTGTTTTTGTAATGTATTGATTTTCTTTCACTATTTTGAATGGTAAGAATTAAGACACCTCTGTCTGGGAGACACATCAGTGACATTTAATGACAGTGATATTCCTCCCTGAGTGAGGAAAAAAAAAAATAAATCACTTTGTAATACTTAAACTACAGACCTGAGTCAAATTGTCATGGTGTTTTTGCTGCCCTCAGGTGTTCTAAACTACTTATCAAAACAGAGAAAGCCTAACTATTTAAACCAGAAGTGATAGTCTTTAGGTCATGCCTAACCTGTGGAACTAAGCTAATTTACTTTTTATAAAGAACTTGTCACAGAGTTCTGTTTGACCCTCTTGCACTTTGCATCTAGTTTTCCTGAATTGTCACTAAAAAGAAAGCATTTATCATAAAGAAACTGAGGGCCTGCTTATGTTGTTAGATGAGCATGAGAAAAATCTCATTAAATTCCTGGGGAATTTCATTTGCCAGCATCAGAGGATTATCAGAATATTGACAGATTTTTGCTACTTTTGTACATAGAATTAAGTTCTGCTACCTAATAATTGTTCTCTGAAATGCTGTGTTGTAAAAATCACAAGCCCCTGAGCCAAGGCTGCTACCTCTGGTGAGTTGGTATGCAGCAAATTATGAGGGAAATCATCATTATCAAATAATAATTAAGTGGTTTTACTTTTATTGTAATAGAGTAACTAATAAAGAGGTAGTAGCTTTTTAGATAAGTATTCTGTTTAACCTACGACATAGGAAGTTTCTCTGCAGTAGTCGGCATTTAGAATCCTGTTTTGTTCAGGAGACTGAGAAAGTCTAAACCAGTTGAACTCCTGCATAACAGCAGCCTCACTTCTACATTTTTGGCTATTTAAGAGCAGATACTTAAACCTATAAGAAGTCCTGCTGAAGTGTATAGGGACTGTGTATGACTTCCAGGTCTGTTTAGGTGAAGTCAGTCACAGGACTGGGGTTTTACTGAAATGCATTGAAACATGTATTATTATGGAACAGGCATGTTGAAGTCCAGGTGTTTGGTGACCAGCATGGCAATGCAGTCTATTTGTTTGAAAGAGACTGTAGTGTGCAAAGGAGACATCAGAAGATCATTGAAGAGGCACCAGGGGTGAGCAGAAAGTTCTTAAAATATTTTGTTATCAACTGACATATTTTTAAAATAATTGTTAACTCCAAACAAATATATTTAGCAAGTAGTAATCTATTTGTAATTCTCAGTACCTGTTTTAATTTTGTTGCAGAAAATGTTCGAACTCAAAAAAATTACTCTCCTGAGGAAAATGATTCTTATTGAAAAATTACTTAGTAACATTGATAGGAATCTCAGTACAGTTGCTAAATACTGCAAAATATTAATGCATAGTAGGTTTAATATCACAAAAATTCACAATAATTTATAAACTTTTGTATTATTATTTACAGCCAGGAATTAATCCTGAAGTTCGAAGGAGGCTTGGAGAAGCTGCTGTGAAAGCAGCTAAAGCAGTGAATTATGTGGGAGCAGGTAAGTCTGTGGAGGGTACAGCTGCTCCACAAGTGTGCTCTAAACTTAAGACTTGTAAATCTCAAAAGACATGGCAACTGCTTTTTTTAGAGTATGACACATGTCCCCCTTTTTTTTTTTGAGGTTTAAGCAATACCTCATGTAATTATAAATTTAAATTAGCATACCTGGTCTGAGCTCTAGACCAGTGGCAGTTGAAGAAAAGAAAGAAAAATATTGCAGAGCAGATAATTCAATCAACTAGGTCGTTGTTGGAAAGTGAGTGTTATGAATGTTAATAAGTTTGAGCAGAACAAGAGAAAAATAATTACACTGTCACCATATAAAGAATGCTGAAACTTTATCTTCAAACAGTAAAGCATTTAAAAGAAAAACAAAATGCACTGTCTGTAAAGTCACCCCTATTTCCCAGATGAAAAATAACCTGCTTAAATTATATCTGACTTTTTCTCAGTGCTTTCTTTGGATACTTAGTTGTAAAAAAATAATTGCACACCCTATACATATGATACTTCAAGTCTTGATCTGCTTTTTGCAGCTCTAGTGAAATGGAGCTTTTACTGTAGAGGAAAATGGCTACTGAACAGCACAGGAAATGTAAATGTGGAAGGAAGCCCTTCTCTTCTCAGACATCAATTGTGTGACCCTTTAAGATATTTTTTGTAGAATTTAATGCAATTCAGTGTATCTGATTTAGAAATAATAGTCTTGCCCTGGCATCAATTAATTGTCTTAGGTGTCCATTCTGAAAAAGTCTCATTTTGGTGAAGTGCCCTTTTATTCAATACTTCAGGAACAGTGGAATTTATTATGGACTCACAGCATAATTTTTACTTCATGGAGATGAATACCAGACTGCAAGTAGAGCACCCAGTTACAGAGATGATCACTGGAACAGACCTGGTGGAATGGCAGCTTCGGGTAAGTGTTAATTGATTTTATGTGTAGAGTTCCTCTTGTGTAGTGAATAGTGCTCTTTGATATTGCCTTTGAGAGACCAGATGGGTTTTCAGATTCTCATCTCCTATGCAGCTAATAGTGTAGTTCCTTTGCTCCCAAGGAACTTCTCTTATTACTGTATTTGATTGTAGAACATTATGTAGATGCTCTGAATTCCAACAGTCATCTTCCAGTTGTGTAGAGTGAAAACATTTTTTTTAAGTATGTTTAGAGATGTTACACAGAATGTAGAAAGTGGAACATGATCTTTCCCTCGCCATGCTGAAAATTTTTTTAAACTCTAGTTCAAGCGTATCTCTGGCCCAAAAATCATTCTCAGATCAGGCTGTAGTTTTCTTAAAACTCTTCACAAAAGCATGTGTCTGGTGTTACACCAGTATAGTCATGTTCTGAAATAAACATATAGTTGTGTGGACTGGACTGCAAACGGGCTATTTCCTCACATGCCAAATTTGCAGAGAGATTACTCGCACGTTCAAATGAAAACAGGAATGTTTGGACCTTAGGCAACTGGAAATGAAAGCCACTTCTGGTTAGATAAATCCAAAAGTGGGGACAGCAGCACACATTGAGCTTAAGTAGATAAGGTGAAAGAGTGTTTAATGTAACCAGAAAGAAAACTGAAACGGCAAATGCTGATGCAAAAAGGAGGAACTTTTGGCTTCCTGATTTGGGAATAGAAATAGAGCAGTGAGTGCTGAGCTGGAGCAGGGATCAAACAAAACTGGAAGAAAGAGAAAGAGATAAGGTAAAAAGGTCCAGTGGGCTTGGCATGTGGCTTAATGAATCAACAGATAAAAATTGTCTATCAATTCTTGGAAAAGTTATTTTTGTGAATCTCTGTAGTACTGCTCATTCTTTGAAGACTAAGTTACATTCTGCTGTCTCTGCTGAAATCCAGAGTTTGGTGGCAGAAGGCAGAGTATGGAAAACTCCTGACACTTCAAAAGTTGACAAAGTGTTGCTTACTAGGAACTCGTGTTTTCCCAAGGGGAGGGAAATTGTGTAGCTACCTGATAAAGAGTCTCCTCTGCTTAACTGCAGCTTCTTGTTATTGCTTTGTCCTAAAAAGCTCTGGGTTTCAGTCTTTAATTGGTGTGTTGCTGGTGTTTGTTGGTATTCCTGTATTTGTAAGGGAAATTCCTTTGATAATAAAACAGTGTTTCCTTCCTCATTAAAGGTTCTTAAATTGTTCGAACCCTCCTTAGAGAAGTGTTCCCTTAAATGTACAGGTCCCACCATATACAGAGGAATCAACAGGGTATGCCAGTAGTGCTGGCTTCCAGTGATCTATTTTATCATCTGCTTTTGGAGCAATTTTTCTCTAATAAAATCTTGTCTTTGTTGACCAGACCTTAAACACTGAATTATTTTTGACATAACTAGTAGAAAAAAAATTAGGCTGTTTTTCCATTATGTTTTAGCCGTGTGAAGTATTAGGAAGTCAATTTACACAATAATAATTCATCCTTTAGCTGGTGATTCCCAGGGCAAAGATGAGTAACTTCAGATTTAACCTTTTATGACCTACCACTTTTTTTCAACTTGTGTTTTTTTTTAATGTGCTTTCTAGTTGTTCTTGTTTAGAAGAAAGATACTTAATATTTCATACATTGGCACTTCAAAATATTGATCCTGCATTAAAGAAAAAAAAATGCTTTCAGGTTGCAGCAGGAGAGAAGATTCCCCTAATGCAGGAACAGATTCTGCTCCGGGGCCATGCATTTGAAGCTAGAATATATGCTGAAGACCCTAATAATAACTTCATGCCGGGAGCTGGACCACTGTTGCACTTATCCACCCCAACACCTGATAGTTTCACCAGGATAGAAACCGGAGTCAGACAAGGTAAAACTGAAGGCAGTGATGTCATCAGAAAGATTTAACATGAGCAGCTTTTCTTTGTAAGCATTTCCCTCTCTAGCCTAAATAAGTTCATCTGACAGGGTGTTGTTATAAAAAAATACATCTTTACAGAATTATTCTTCCTTGTGGTTGGTTGTGTACTTTCGGTCAATCAATAAATATTTTATTTGCCTCTTCATTTACCTGTATCCAAATGATTGTCCATTGGATCATGCTGACTATAGTCCCACCACAATCCTGCATTCTGATTGTAAAAGAGAAAAATGAATTTGAGTAATGTTACCACTGCAGCGTTTTTTTTTTAATTTCTTTTAGGTGATGAGGTTTCTGTTCATTATGACCCAATGATTGCAAAGCTAGTTGTTTGGGCTGAGGATCGTCAAGCAGCACTGAGAAAGCTGCGTTACAGTTTGCATCAATATAATGTAAGTAGAAGGAATCCAGTATGATTTCACATCTTCTGCTGACTTTGTGAACATCTTGAGCTAACAAAATATGGATAAAATGCTATGATAAAAGAAAAGCAGTTTCTAAGAGGGAGCCTGCATTGCCACTACCATTTCGGATTCATTATTTGTTTGCAGAAGGTGTAATTTTTTTTCCTAATTTGCAAACTGTTTTCATTGTTGGAGTAGAGATAAGTGTGAAGTCTAGTTTTACACAGATTTTTCTCAAGTGTTCAGTATCTTCAGTTGGATGATGCAGTTGGGACTTTGTAGAAGAGTAGGCTAAACAACATTTTCAGTTATGGTGTGAGCTTTCTCAAACCTACAGGACTGACACGAATTCCACATACAATGTTTGCTTGTAATTTCCAGTTTCTAATAACAATGAAACTTTTAGACTATAAATGTGTCAAAGAAATACAGACAACTTTGAATGTTGTCAGTTCTTTGTAAGAAGAACTTTGTCCCCTTTTCCCCTATAAGAACTACAGATATTTTATCTATTTTCAAAAGCAGAGTTCTAAAGGCTTAACTTGAGGTGAGACTGAATAACAAATAATTTTGTGCAGAATTAATTTACACTTCTAAATCAACAACATAGATGCGATTGAGGTACTGAAAATTTTTGGCCCACTATTATTTTAGCTAAAAATGAAGATTATGGTCAGGGAAAGACATAAGAATTC
>VWZY01008564.1:200768-220082 GCA_013399075.1 Chloroceryle aenea | reverse complement strand
TTTTTTTTTTTTTTTTGTCTCCAGGATTTTCTTATTAATTCTGTTAATAAATGTTGACTGCATCGTTAACAGTTCACTGATTTCTCTAAAATAATTATTTCAGTTTTCTCATTGTTTGCTTTGGTACCTAGTAAATTCATAAAGTCACTGTTCCCATTTGTTACTATTCGAAGATCAAGTATGGAATATCTGGAACTATCATAACTCATTTTTATTAAGAGGCACTTTTCATATTAGGAATATTCTTTTAAATAGTTGGAGCATGATTTTCCAAAACAATAGGTCATCTTTTTCCTAAATTACCACCTGTTACTATTTCTGGGAATATTTATTTGACTTAACAGTGGACAAAAGTAGTGTTTTAGAAGTAGAGTGCTTTTGAGAAAGCTACTCTGGTGTGAGGTTTTTTTGTTGTTGTTTCTTTTGGTTTTGTTTTTTTTTTGTTTTATTTATTTGTGTTTTAGTTTGGTTTGGTTTGGTTTTCTCCTCTTATTAATGGCAATAGATTAATTGGTAATAAAACAGACCAGTTGAATTAATTACATTTTATTAAGAATCTTTGTGTTTTGATGGTGCTGTCTGAAGAAAGCATCTGTGCATAAGTTGAGCAGAAAGCTGTATATTCATTCATAACTTCATTTCAATTTGGCAATATGCTTCTTTTTCTTTATAGATTGTAGGATTAAGCACTAATATTGATTTCTTACTGAGCCTGTCAGGACACCCGCAGTTTGAGGCTGGAAATGTCCACACTAATTTCATTCCTCAACACCATGATGAACTATTTCCAACCAAAAAGGCAACCCCACATGAAGTTCTGTGTCAGGCAGCTCTAGGACTCATACTGAAAGAGAAAATGGTAACAGATGCTTTTAGAGATCAGTCAGATGGTAAGGAACATTCTTTTGTTTTACTGCTTACTGGTTAAGACAGTGCTGTGAGCTCATGTGCAATTATTAATTTGCATGCTTTTTGCCTTACTTTGTGCCTGCTTAGGGTTCTGTGTTCTAGCATCTGTCAGATATTTACACACAGACCAGACTTTTGTTAAGGGACAGATAATGAATATGTCACCACCGTAATGCACGGACCCCTTCCCACAGTGCTTCAGATAGGCACTATCTGAAAGACCTTGGGATTCATAAACGGTGCCACACTGTACTCTTTGCTCTTTATACGCATAAACAGTGAGTAACTGTCACCATTATTCCTACAGTTGGTCCAAGGTCTTCAGAGATAAAATTGACTCTGCTGGGATGGGAGAGGCAGGAGGGTTTAATAAAATGAACAGGATTCCAGGAGCTGAACGTTCTTGAGTTCCGACACTGTTAATGGCTGTACCAGTGGGCATGTGATTGCTGTTAACAAACAGTTAATACAGATCTAATACATGCTGCCAACAGCCTTGTTCAATTTCTTTCCTCCTTCCCTTTAGCTATATTTCTTTACTTCTCCGCTTTAGCTATCCTGGAAGCATAGGAGAGTGGGACTGGAAAGTTTCCCATACACTGTTCCCTTGCTTGGAGAGGCGGTGAACTAATCGGCCAATATCCGATAGCTGTATATTTGATCCATTCTCAAAAGCACCAAGTGATAGAAACCCCCTCAATCTTACCAGGCAATTTGCTGCCATGTTTGACTACTCTTAACAGTTGCAACCTTCACCTAAAGGCTAAACTGAATCTGCTGTGTTGCAGCTGAATTCCCATGCTTTCTTGTCCTGTTCAAGAGTGTGTTCATGGAGAGCAGTCAATATCCTCCTCCTTAGTAAGTGCTTGTTGTTAGTGTGTTTTCTGTAGGTTACACAGAATCACTTTATTCAGTACTGAAGCTTGACTGAGGGCTTGTCACTGTCTGTTCTATAACCTTTTATGGACAGTGTAAATATAAGATGGTAGTAATAATAGGACAGTGATTTTATAATGAAAGTTCTAAGTATTTTGTTTTGCCAAAGTAGAATGAAAGTAACATATCTGTATATTGTGTTTTAGATAAATTCTCACCATTTGCATCCAGCACTGGAAGAAGAATAAATATATGTTATACTAGAAAACTCTCTCTGCTGGATGGGGAAAACAGTAAGTTAATAAAAAAGTGTGTGGATGGAGAGGAGATACTTGATAAAGTTATTTCAACTGGTGCTTGAAAATTCAGGCTAAGAAATAGCAAATAGAACCAGTATGAATTTTACAGTTTAAGGAGGGAATTCACAGAACTGCATGATTATTCTACACTGCTAGATCTTGAGGAGATATAAACCAGATTTAAATGTCGCTACTAAGGCTCTCCATTTAAATGTGATTTTCAGAAGAGCCAAGTGCCATTGACTTCTAAAATTTCATTTTGGTCTGAAAGTATTCAGCACTTTTTCCTATCAAAAATCTGTTCTTTGTCCAGGTAACTTAGTAAGGATTTCAGAGCATAATTTCAGGTGTTTATCTTCCAAAAGCAAATTGTGTAGAAGTCATTATGAAATCCGCAGTATGTACTGACCTATTCTGAAAATACTGGTTCTCTTCTTAGTATTAGTNGGCTTCTTTTTTTTTTTTTTTTTTTTTAATCAAAAAGAGAGACTAAATATTCTTACATATGTAATTATTCTCTATATCCTATAATTATATCTACTGACATATTTTGTTTTATTGAACAGTTGTGGATGTAGCTGTAAGTTACAATCGAGAAGGGTCCTACAACATGCAGGTACAATTCCAATTTTTTCAGATATTTCATTAGATAGAAGAATCCATTTCCTGTAGAATTCTCTTGGTAATAACTGTTATTAAAGTTTCTTGGTAATTGCCAGTGCAGGATTCGGTTTGCGTGCAGCCATTGTTTTAGACTATTTTGTCCTGAAATCATCTTTGCAAGATGCTGGATTGGTGTGGAAGAGCTATAATGTTTTATTTTTCTAGTATTTAAATATCCTATTTATTTTTTTTATTCATAATTTTCATCTTTCTAAAACATTAGAAGTTAAATTGGCATTTAAAAAGAAATTGTTTCCACAGGACTCCTGCTTTATTCTGTGCATGAGATGGATCTCCTGTGGGATAAATAAAAGCTTGCTAGAGCATTATCTGTAAGATAACTCTTTTTAAATTTTTTTTATTTATTTTTTGTTAAGATGGAAATTGGAAAGTGATTACCAAATGAGATGAGGAATGAGAGTATAAATCTTCTGGTTAAATAATTGAATGATACCCATAGAATTGGCTTCTTTCTCTGTCTTACCCTTAGAGATCCTACAGGATATAACTCAAGATGCTTTAAACACAGATGTGTGTGTGTATGTCTGTGATAGTCTCTTAATTGTGTGGCTGATGGGGGTTAAGTTTTACAGAATGTTGAAGAACCTTCTTGCAACACCTGGCGTTGTATGGATTTTATCTCAGATTTGGCACCCAAAATGATTTCATACTTGAGCATGTCTCTCTGTTGTTCAGCTTCTTGTTTCCAATATTCAGAAAAGGAGAATTATGAGAATAAGTCAGTATTTATGAACTGCTTAGTCTCTGTAGAGATAAATGTACTAGAAAAATAGTAAGGAAATGATTGTGCTTTCATGTATATAACCACAGGTTGGGGACCTCAAACCCTTATGCCCTTATTTCTACTGATATAAATACTGAGGTAACTCACATCCCTTAGGTAATACCTAGGTTATTCTGAGTGTATTGATTACATATATAATGCAGGAGAGCTTTTATGCCTGTCATGGTTTAGGGTCAGGGTGGCCCCATAGACCAATAACAGACTCTCTCTGTTACCCCTTCTCCCTCCCCTAAGAGGAAGAGAAAAGGAATAAGGGAGAGAGACTTAGCAATTAGAAGAGGAAACTAGAACAGCTTTAATGAGAATAATAATAATAATAAAAATAGAGTATGTACAAATATATACAAAAGCAGTATTGAACCCAACCCCCCTGATGGTAATTACATCACCANAGAAGAGCCCAGGAACCCCTAGAGTGAGGGCGACTGAGCAAGCAAGCAAACAAAACCAAAACTAGCAAGCTAACAAAAACCTACAGACCATCCAGATCCCTCGGCTTTATACCAAATACTGCGTATATGGGATGGAATACCTTGGCCAGTTTGGGGTTACCTGCCCCATCTGCTCCCCCTGCAGGTCTGGCCTTTTACTTTCCTGCATCCCCCAGCGTGGGACACAAGATCCATCAGTGGTCTTGGTCTGCACACCAATCCTTGGTAGTAACTCTAAACATGGGGTGTTATCACTGCCAGCAGCACTGCCTGTGAAAACAGGCTACTGCCTGCAGACAGTGCAGTTAGTTAGAAGAACTGAACTGAAAAGTAAAATCATTGAACAGAATTAGTTCTGTTTTTGCTCAAACCAGGACAGTGCCTCAGGCTTCTCTCTTATAAGTGATGACAGCAAAAAATAAGGCTGGAAGGAAGGTAGAGTGGAGCCTTCTGGGCAGGGGAGGTACAACTTAGGGGAGTGTAGACACCCAGGGAAGAAAGAAGAATGGGGGTTGAGATGGAAATGGAGAGAAGCCAAAGATAAGGACTGAAGAAACAGAATCAGGAGCTGATACATGCCTCTAGAGTGCTACAAAAGCTGTCCATAGGCCAATCAACAAGAGCAGGTTGCTGGGCTATGGAACTGGTGAACACTCCCAGGGCTGCTAAGGGATGTTCCTCTAATTTGTGCCTCAGCTCAACTGATCAAGCAAAGGATTTTTTTTTTTTTTCTGAGGGATCAGTATCAGATCTGCAGTGTCCTTTCAGTGTATAAAGTCTTCATTCAGTGGAAAAAATAGTATGTGACTGTATAAATGAAGACAGAACTTTATGACTGCTTATACATCCTGAAAGACTAGCAAGTCTCATCTTCTTTGTTCACTAACGTTAGACCTACAGCTAAAAAGATCAGTTAGATATAGTGCACTTATGCTCATATTATTACTGTGTTCACATTCTAAAGTTGTGGCAGAGGTGCAATTTCCATTGACATAGATGAAAAGGTTACCTACAAATAAATGACCATTCAGTTTGGTGTCTTAAGTTACACCTGTCTCCATTACTACTCCCATTCTGCTCCTTTGTAGGTTTACTTAAATATATTGTAGTCTTTGTATTTATAAGCTTCCAAGAGTGAGGAAGATAGTTGTCCTTTGGAAAGCATTGTGGAAACCTGTCATGTGAGATGACTGATATGGATTTTTTCAGTTTGGAGAAAGTCAGGACAAATTACAAATACTGGATTCTGGTAGCAGCACAAAACAGAATACTGTGTGTTCCTGTTTTTCATGAGAAATACTGTACTTTGTATTCCGCTGAGTGCTATTGCATAGTTTGTGGTACAAGAGAGCATATTGGCTGGCCTTCTGAGCTGATTGCATTGGATACAGAATACAGTCTGTTAATTGAAAATAAAGAATACATATCATTTTACAAGATTCTTTTTTTGTTTTAATTCCAGAATGATCTATGAAGAATCACATGTTATGAGTGTGTACTACAAATACTAACTTTTGAGTGTTAGACTTCATGGAGGGTTAGACTTATAAAAGCATTTAACTTTCAGATTCAAGATAAAACGTTCCTGATTTCTGGAGAAATCTTCAATGAAGGTGATTCAGTTTACTTGAAGTCTTCAGTAAATGGAACAGTGTGTAAGTCCAAATTGGTCATTCTGGACAACACCATTTATCTCTTCTTTCCGGTAAAGTTCCTTTCTTTATTATCACAAGTATAAAATATCATAGTTTTATTCATGAAAATGAACACTATAAATTGCAAAAAGAAAGTGCAAGCGAATCATTATTTCAAGTTCTTACATAGCCTCATAGTTGGACTCATAGCTGTAATTACAAGTTAGTTGCATATGGTTGGTGAGTGAGAAGATTAATTACTTTTAGAAAGATAAAATACAATTAGGTGAATTGGAGTGTAAATGATGGTTTGGGAGGAGGAACACAAAATATAAAAATGGACAAGTAGCAATTACTTCACACTGATAATTACTTGGAAGAGCTTGTAACTGATATTATTATTTCAGTGTATTTAATTTTTAATATTAAATTATAAGAAAGAAATGGGTATTGGTCCGAGGAAGGGTAACTTCAGCTACTAGGTAACGTCAGGACAAGATAAGTCATGCTGGCATGGCAAAGCTATTTTCCTGTAGTATCAGAGTGGAGTCGGAGGAAGATACCGCAGGAGTATTAGGATGTGGGGGAGGATGAGTCTTTGAGAAACTCTTGGTAGTGAGTCTGAGAGGATTCGGGGATTCTGAATGATGGTGAGATTTTAATATTTTTTTACTAAGCTTAGCACTGAACCCAGTTTATTGTGGATCGTGAAACGCTCATATTGACAATACTGGGCACCAGTAGCTTTCGTTCTTGTTGCAGCAACCTGTCTGTCCCTTGTGCAAACAGCTGTTACTCATTTTCTACAACCTTCTGTGCTGTTGTGTGAATAGGGTAGGTGTGGGTCTGGGACAATGGTCCATGTGGAGCCCCATTTTCACAGGGGTAGTTCCTTCCTTGCTGATCCTTGGCAACAGGAGGTGTGGCTTTTCAGGGCTTAGACGTTGGCAAAGCAGTAAGGATGACAACAGTCCTTTGGCTACCTTGACCCTAGTAATCTGCCACCCTAAACAGCTGACTGATTTGACTAAAGCTGGATCTGTTCTTTCATGTCTACCAGTGGTATTATTTTATGTTGTTAACTGCTATGTCATTGATCTTATTTCTGTAGGAAGGTAGTGCTCAGATTGGCCTTCCAGTACCCAAGTACTTATCTGCAGTGAGTTCAGTGGGAATGCAGAGTGGTGCTGTAGCGCCCATGACAGGCACAGTTGAAAAGGTAATTATAATAAATACGGGTAGGAAATGAATTCTTCAATATGTATCCAAGTTCACTCTTCCAGAAAGTGCTTGCTTCTGTAGTGACAGGAAGGAATCAGGGCCAGAAACGTCAGTGCTGTGTGACTTCTCCCAACATGAGAAAGCCCTGTTTACTCCTGAGATTTCAGCAGCCACCGAAGGGTTTTTCAGGTGTCTAGTCTTCTTTTCTGTAGAGCTCTGGAAGATCTGAATATTTAACTAATCCTACTGTTTAAATACTTCTAAGTCAAAGTTCCCTGAATTGTTATAGGCTGTTTGATCCATTTCATCTAACAAAAATAGTGAGGTAATAGATGCACTCACAAAAAAAGAAATATTCAGAAATACCTTTCTTTAAGCTGTGTGTTTCACTGCTTCTGTTTCTGTTTGTGGTTCTTCTTGGTGGTGGTGGGTTTGTTTGTTTGTTTGTTTGTTTTGTGTTGGTTTGGGGTTTTTTTAGCACAGGAAGTCTTGTGTATTTCTCCATACAGTGACAAAGTTTCAGCAGAAAAGAGATTTTCAGGGGAGTTTAGTAGTTAAAGGATTCTGCTAGCAATAAAAAGTCATGAACCCTTTCAGAAGGTGGAGTCTCTTACATACCAAATTAACCTCTAAATCAGAGTTATCTGAGAAAAACTAGATGGCTCCCGCAATCTTCTTTCTGGATCTTGTTTTAAAAACAGTTTTAGGGACTGGCTTCTGGAAGAGGTTCTGCATTTTCTCAAAATAGAAGCTCTTAAAATCAGAAAGGTTAAAATATACATTGCCTCTTATAGTTGTTTCTTTGATGCATAAATGGCTTCTTGGTCATCCTGTTAGCTGTTACTGAACCCCTTTCTGCAGCCTCTGACTTCCCTTGACTGTTACATAGAGAACTCAGATACCCAGTTCAACAACAATAAAGATATTATTATGCTCTTTTGCAAAACCACAATCACTCAGTGGATTGTGCTAGCCAAGATCCAGATGATGAATTGTAATGGTACAAACATGCATGATTTTTTCACAGTTTTCTCTTGAATTGTAGGTGTTTGTGAAAGCAGGCGATAAGGTTCAGATGGGAGATCCTCTAGTGGTTATGATAGCTATGAAAATGGAGGTGAGTGACATATAAAAGGTTTTAATTACTGAGAAAATAAAAATCTAGACAGAATTTAATATTTTTTGAATACATTACTGAAATACAGTGTAGAAGGTAGCTTGCAGACCTCAGTATCCCTTCATAGTGTGCAAAACAAGTGTTGTGGCTGACTAGATTTTAGAGGATTATATTTGCTGTTATTAACAAATGCTGATTATATAATTATAATCTTATATATGGTATTCTGCAGATGTTTTAACATTCATTTGGTTAGCTTTGTCAGGCCTTCTCTTCCCCTTCCCTTTTTTCATTTTTCTAGCAGAAAACTGTCTTGGGTGTATCTCTTGCTCACTGCTAGTGATATAATGTCTGCAGTTACTTCATGCAGAAGTTTAGCTAAAGGTGACATTGTAACTATGCCCAGGATTCTTTGTTTATAAACTTTTGGTAAAGCTTTATGTGAATAATAATGAAGAGTACATTAAAGATTGTTTGTAATCCTCCACGTGGAATTCAGTGGACTACCATTTTGGCCTCTGTATCATGTCACATTGTATCTTGTCAACATTGCTTGACCATGGCTCAGACTTCCGGTACTATAGTTTTTGTAGTCTGAACTGATTGGGTTTGGATATTAGTTTATTTTAAACTTCAGTTTGCGGTAGCAGAACTATCATTGTTGAGAAAATTTGCCTTTCCCTTATGCCTTTTTATAAATTACACTAAAATTACATGAAATACAACAACTAAAAAAAAAAGAAATTACACCCCACATTAGTTGCAGTTGGATGCTAAATGTTTGTGCCTCTCTAGCAGATGGCTCAGACTGACATTACCTGAGTTGTTCTCTTTTTTTTTTTTTTTATTTTCAGTACTATTGAAATATAAAATGTAAAATTTAAAAAGAAAAAATATTATTTAAATGAATCCTTGCTTAGATGTGAGTGAGGATTTTCATAGAATCATAGAATGGTTTGAGTTGGAGGGGACTTTAAAGATAATCTATTTCCAACCCCTCTGCCATGGGCAGGGACACCTCCTGCTAGACCAGGTTGCTCAAAGCCCCATCCAACCTGGCCTTGAACACTTCCAGGGATGGGGCATCCACACCTCCTCTGGGTAACATGTTACAGTGCCTTACCACCCTCACTGTGAAGAATTTATTCCTAACATCTAATCTAAATCCACTCTCAGTTTAAAACTGTTACTCCTCATCCTTTCACTACACTCCCTGATAAAGCCCACCCCCATATTTCCTTTAGATCCCCATTAAGTACTGGAAGGCTTCTGTAAGGTCTCCCTGATGCTTTCTTTCTCTAGGCTGAACAACCCCAGCTCTCTTAGACTGTCCTCATAAGAGAAGTGTTACAGCCCCCTGATCATCTTCTGGCCTCCTCTGGACCCAATCCTACAGCTCCATGTCTTTTTTAAGCTGAGGGCCCCAGAGCTGGACTCCTTGTGGAGGTCTCAAGAGAGCATAGTAGAGGGGGAAAATCATCTCCCTTGACCTGCTGGCCATGATTTTCTTGATGGAGCATAGGACGTGATTGGATTTCTGGGCTGCAAGCAAACATTACTGGCACATGTTCAGTTTTTCATCCACTAATACCCCCAAGTCCTTCTCTGTAGGGCTGCTCTCAATCCTCTCATTGCTTGGGATATTTTGCCAAATATCTGTTCAGTAAAGACCCCTCCTGGCCAGCAAACAAAAATATCTTTAGTAAATCTGGACATTCCTCTTGAGGGAACCAATCTGCTATATGATTAACATTTTGGACTAAAACTGTATTATTTCTGCATGGTATTTATTATAATAACAAAAAGTATTAGTGAAGTAAAATAACATTCAGCTGTTCATACTGCAAAACACATTCTATTGCATTTTTCTCCCCAATATGCTTATCAAAATAAATACTGAAGAGAAAATAAAACTTGAAAAAAAGACTAGGATAACAATTTAAAAGAAAGCTTAAAAAAATACACATGCCAGAGGAAGTAATTGTGTTCTCTTCTAATTGCACTGAAGAGTAATACATTTGCTGGGGAGAGAGGGAGAGGGGCAGAGAGAGGAGGAAAAAAATCAGTACTCTGCTGGTTTCCTAGTGATCTGTTTCTTTGCAGCACACCATAAGGGCTCCAAAGGCAGGAGTGATCAAAAAGGTCAATTTCCAAGAAGGTGCCCAGGCCAACAGGCACGCTCCACTGGTTGAATTCGTGAATGAAGAGGCCGAGTCAAAATAAAATTCAAGGAAAGTGCATTTTATTTTTTTCTACTTACCTGATTTTTCTCTCAGGAGATGATTTCTTCATATTTGCAGCAAACTGTTTTGTATGATAGATTGAGGAATTGGTTTCCTCTGCACTTCCTGCATAGTTTGACTGTAAATTATGCTGACTTCACTGCAATTTGGATATCACTATACTGTAATCATATGTATAACTTGTGGACCTACGTGATTGTTGTTCAGTGGTTATGTTTGCCCGTGAAAAGGCATTAGACTGGAAAAAGATGTGGAACTCTTAAGGGATGGGAGAGATAAGGAAGGACTGTAAGTTCCAGACAGCGAGGGTTCTTCTGCCTACTTTTGCATTCACAGCTGCCTTTTTTCCCTGAGATGTAAGAGCATTAATTTGAAGGAAATCTGAAGGGTGACAGTTGTTCCATGAACTCATTTCTCTGGCAAAATTCCTGTTTGTGGCTTATATTTTGGCATAAGAATTGGATTAGGGAATTCAGGATTGTTCCTCAGCCTGGGATCCCTCTCAGCCATTTTTGGTGCATCTTTTTTTCTCCATTTGCCTCATTGAGTAGTGAAAATTTGCATTTAAAAAAATTATTTTAATACACCTTGAAATATCTGATACAAAGTGGTTTTCAAATACCCAATAGCATTTGCTATGCTAATCAAAGTTGGATGTTACTACTTTTCCAAAATATCGTTTGATCTTTAAACGTGAAGTAGTAGCACAGAAAGATGATAAGCTTATTTAATACTTGAGAAGTGTGCCAAAATAAAATACCAACTTCAAAGTCCTTATTACTTTTTCCATATTGTTCATGTTCTAGTATATTACTTATTGACTGGAATGAAGTATACCAAAGTCTTTATAAAACATGAAATATTACTAAGAATAATAGTTAAGATATTTTTGTATCTGCAGTGTTGCAGGAGAGAAAATCAGTAATTTTTCTGATGTGCAAACTCAGTATTTCTCAGATGCAGCGTACTGATTGTTTGCCATAAATTTATTTTAACACATTCAAAAAACAACCCAGAGAAACAGGAAAAGGACAAAATAAATTTAAAAAAATCTAATTATTAAAAGCTTGGAAAATCTTATCACGTTTTAGTTAAGGTGGAGTTCTGTTTGTCGCATGAACTTTTGATATACTAATTTAAGACAATATTGTGGTTTATACTATAGAAAGGAACTGTAGCGATTCCAAACTTGCAGTTACATCTGTGCAAGTGTGTCTTTATACTTACCTGAAATCTCATTTCCAATGTCATGGGGAATTCTCTGATCTGATTCTGTAACTCTGCAGCCTTGCCTGCAACGCAGACAAAATTTGTAAAGCAATGGCTCTGGATGGTGTGTATATTAAAAACATACAGTAATACTTTTCAGTTTTCCTTGTAATCCCCTGGCCACCTAACAAAAAATTACACTCCAGTGATCATCTTGTAGAGTATTGCCACAGCAATTTTTATTACTACCAAATAAAAATGAAACTTGATTTTGAATGTTTGTTTTCTTTTTTCTCCATTTTGTTCTTTCCTTGGTTGTTTACATTTATATGTGAGAGGTATCATTTGATACCCGACAGAGCACAATCTGCAGGTCACACTTAGGAGGCAGTAATCCAGGCAGTCATAATGAGTTTCACTGCAGGTAAGTTTAGTGACTTACCTAAAAATTCAATCTACATTATAGAAATATGAACTTGATCCTGAAGAGACACTGCAGCTTGGCATTTATTTTTTTCTTTCTACATGACATTGCTGTGTTTCTAGACCTTCTTTGCTACACTGAATCTGTACATTAAGAGTATGAGGTTCTCTGGCCACAAAGTCTGTGCTGCTTGCTTTATCTGGCCAGTGAAACAAGAACATTCTCCTTGGAACCTGACAAGATGTCCTTCTCTGTTAGGAATGAGAGGAGACAAATAATATACCAGTTTCAATTTTCCCTCATTTCTGAAAATGAGTTGTTAGGGTTTTGGTTTTTTTCTCTATAGGTGTCCACTGAGATTGAATTTTTTAATTTTTTTTAAATTTTTTTTATTCCCTCCTTCCCCGCCACAATAGTGATGGTTTTGTTTATTTTGGAATAAAATCTCTTGCAGAAATCACTGTCACCATTTGCACACTTGAAATGTTTTGCTGCAATGTGATTAATTTAACTTAGAGATGTGCAAAGAATCATTAAAGGTAGGTTGTTCTTGTAACCCAGCATCTTGTAAACCCCATAATTTACAAAATATTCAGAATTTTTCTGTTTAGTACAAATAAATCCTCACGTTATAAATGTGAACTGATAAGAGCCATATGATAGTAATGTAGCTGTAACTAACAAAACTTTTGTCTGTAGAGCACAGTGGTAAAGAAAAAAAATTGACTATTTTACTGGATTTCAAACAGTTATCATTTGAGCTAAAAGGATACTCTCTGCCAGTTACTTGTTATCAATAGAACTTTTTCAAATAGTGCGGTAGTTCTGATACAAGAGTCGTAGATAATCTAGAAACAACGAATCTGAACTGATTAATTGTGATGAAGACTGTTTCTGTCAGAGGAGTGAGGCAACCAGGTCATGGGCTATGTGGTTCAGCCATTGTTGATAGTCCACAGGAAAGAATGAGGGTGTTACTGTTCCAGACTATGGCCTCTGTGAGACAGGATCAGTGTCACATTCTCCATGAGCTTCCTGGGCAGCCTGTCCTATCAGGTATGTAACATCCCACTTGGTAGTGTGCCTGCTACCATACCAAAATAACAGCCCTTCGGAAACTCAGTTACCCACCCATGGGGATCTCCCATCTCATGTGCTCTTCAGCTGCTGTCAGGTACTGTGCCTTTACAGCCTGTGAGGATCTGTGGCGTGGAGCCAGAATTTGTGCTGAGTGATTAGGACAAAGGGAGTGGAAAGCAGGAGAGCAGGACTGTGTTCTTATTTCAGCCACTGACTCACCGTGACTTGAGGCAAATCCCTTAGTAGTTATTTGGCTGTTTCCTCCTCTTTAATGAGGTTGGTGGTAATCAAAACACTGGAAAATTTGTGGACACAATGGTTTATAAATAATTCTTTTCCATACTTGCTGGTAAAACTATAACTTCAGATGTAGACTGTTTTTACTTGTAAAGTTATTTTTTTTTTTAAACCTTTTATACAGTAAATATCTGTATCGGTGAATTGTAAAAATAAAGTTTCCAGTGAGTATTAAATCCTTCATTGTAATGGTTTTACTACCTACTCACCAGAAAATCCTAACTTCTGTCTTCATGATTTAAAAATGAGTACCCGAGAGTTTTGGCAGGACCTTTAAAACTAATCAAAAGGAAGGAAAAAAAAAAAAAAAAAAGTTGATCTGAGCACACTACTCTTTTATTAAAGCAGCTTGTACCTATTTTAAAGGGCAAATCAACTGGTGCACTCATCACAAGTATATAAATTTCTATTGACTATTCTTCTGTTCAGTCAGATTGAGAATTATTTGACTGTTCTATTGGTTCTGTTGGTAAAAAGCTCAACAACGCTGTGACAATGGCAATGGATTAAGGTCTGAAATTCCACCTTTCACACAAGGTATGTTCTCAACAGATACTTTAACTGCTTGTACAGTTATGTTCAAAATGATAGATTTTTACACATGAATACTTCACAGGTACGTGTCGGTATCTTTACGATACTGGGGCATAGCCTTCAGCATAAGAATTCCATTTGGAAAGCAATTTATGCTACTGAACATTGTACTAAAAAAAAATATTGCAGAAATTCATAATTGAAACCTTGGCATTTATTTTTATGTAAACTGATTGTATTTCTTGAAAGAAGAGAGTCTGAGTTCTAAATGCAATGCAATCTATTTTATGAGATATTTGATGTTAGCTTAAAACCTTTTGATTATATGATGAATCCATATCAAAATAAATATGGATATTCTGATTGAATACCCCATATTTTTTATTATAGCAGTAATAAGCGAGTCAAATGCATGTCTAGAGTTTTGAAATTATAATGGTAGCTTTAAACTGTTTTCCATATAAACAGTTCTGGTGCCAGAAATTTGCTCTTGAAATGGTAATTGGTCTCTGTGAGTGGCAGCCAATATACTCACTTGAACAGTAGGGAAAGCTGGAGATGTTAATGTACTAGAGCCAGCAAAGCTCCAAAGAGTGTCTGGTGCAAAGGACTGCTGCTGGGAGTTGCATCCTGCTTTTGCCTCTTGGAAAGGCAAGAGACCTTGTATTCTAGGCTGTATTGTTTTCTCACTTACTAGTGCACACTGGCCCATGCAGAACCACTCAGTGATACATACGGTGTGGTAACTGCAGCCAAAGTCCCCATGTGTGTTTGGTGCCCCGTACCAGACATGTAAGACACATGAGCTCCTGCTCTTACAGAGCTGTAAAATGAAGTACAATGTGAATTAGAATAAACCAATTTAAAACCAGAACTGATGTGTTTAATGCATGTTTTCCTTCAAGCTTGCCCCACAGTGTGAATTTGATAGCTAGTCACAGGCTAGGAGGTTACAATTAGCTACTTAGATATCAGAATATTAATATTGGCTGTGTTGTGTAGACGTGTCCCAAAAACGAGTTTGCTGCTATGACAGTGTGAGGAGTGGAAAAGGCTAAATGTATGTGACCTGTACGACCGGAGGTAAGAGCCATCTTGTTAGCCTCTGTAGGTCTGCACTACTCTTGCAGACTGCTTACCTCAAGGCAAAGGGCTCTGCCTTCCCTACATATAACTTAAGTTACTGTTTTGTATATTAATAACAAAATCTGTACTCTGAATTGGGGTGTCTTATTTTTATTAAGTTGAACCCCTAAAGATAGCATATATGGAAAAATCACTGTGATAAGGAAATAATAGCATGTCTCTGTCTCCTAGATTCTTGAAATCACCCAGAATTCTGTGTAGTGAGACTGCAAAGCTGCTTACAGTTCAAAGGTGTAGGCTTTAATCATGAGGTCTTAGCTACGATGGCACTGTCTCTCTGGTTCATAGGTTGGGAAATTTCAAATCACTGTTTACGAAGATCATACCTTGTTTACAGAAGTTCTGAACTAAAGTAATGACAGTATCCCATAAAACAACTAGCTATCTCAATTCTTCCTGCCCTCTCATTTCTTCATTCATATTACTTAAAATGCCTTAATTTTAATATCTGTAACTCAGTAGTCTTAAGAGTTCCAACTGAAGTGGAACTTTCCAGGAGGTGTCCTGGAAAGTCCCTGTTTATTCAGGACTGCCACAGAATTGTTAGGTACCTGAGAATTTGTTAGACTTTCTTGGGCTCATTGACCTAACTTTTCCCTCTTTCTCACATAAACCTGCCCAGCTCCTTCTCAAGAGATACTGTCACACAGTTCCTAACCGTGCCCTGGACAGAGTGTAATAACTCGTTAACCTCGTGTAACACAGGAAGGATGAAAAACTTAATAGAAGGTGAACACCCTTCCCTGCAGCTTATTACTTATTATCTTATTATTATCTTTAGATACTGGTGATGTGCCAGTTTGCAGGTTAAATTGGTCAGACACAGGAGGGCTTGAGCTGTTTACTTCCTCTGTGCTTCTTTTAGTGCAGAAAAAAAAAAAATAAATACAGGCTGATGCAGACACTGCCAACCGTTCGGTTGAACAGAGGGATAGGAGCTGACCACTGGGTCTGTACCTGTAGACACTAAGGAACTTTGTGCCTTTAGACTGGCATTACATCTCCTTGAGCAGGATAGTTCATGAGACTTTGTTCTCTCAGTTAAACACGTGGTCAGTGCTTGGAGACAGGGCCATAGTCATAACCACTTCATGGCTGTTCCATCAGTGTAACATGAACTAGTGGTTTTACTTTGTAGATCATGAAGTGGCTGACAGAAAGATGTGGAGGTTAGAAAGACAGTTCTAGACCAAGCTGTTCCTGGTTATTGTTATCCTCCATAAACCTTCCTCAAAGTTCTGTAACTGGAAGCTCTCAGCAAGGGGGTAAGACTGAATAGATTCTGCATTGACTTAATGTGAGACTTGCTCCTCTATCTGTTCAAGAAGACAGCTCAGGTCAGTGTAAAACAGATCAATGTTATATTCAGAATTATGAATTTGCCACACTTAAGATTTAAAAATAAATAAAAAAATCACTGATTGGCTCTTCTGGGGTACACATGAGATGATGAACCAGCACTGGATCGCACCACCAACAAAGGCAAGCGTGTCAGCTGTACCGTAAATTAAACAAGTCATCATGTTGCTGAGGTCACAGTGATTATGCTGCATACAGATTGCACAATGAAGAGTATTTCCTTCTAGCCTGTATCACTGAATGCCTGCATCATGTTTACAAATAGCAGAGCAGTTTATCACTGGTATGCCTTAGTGTGCTGGCGTGGATGGAGTTGTGTGGAAGTTAACGTGTCACTAGCTCAGTTTAGACAACTTACTCTGAATACGTACAAATAAACTTTTGGCAGCCTTATGGTGCCTCTTGCTTTACAAAGCATCTCTTTTTGCTCAGAAATGCAAGGGTGAGATTCAGACGGGATGCACATCACTAAAGTGCAGATCTACTTCTGCAGATGTACAGCCAGCCAGCAGGCATATGGTCACGAGTAGAACTGGGACAGTCTGTGCCCTGAAGTGTTTGCTGTGTACAGAGAAGATAATTCAGTCTACTCAAACTGTTTCAGGCTGAGGTAGCAGATAGCCCGGCTGTGGTAGCCCAGAGCTCTGGATAGGGTAACATACCTTCAGATACAGCATTTCAGACATAGTCAGGGAAGCACTCTGGAAATCAAACCAGAACAACAGACTGTAACTCCCACTAAAATAAGGAAAACTAGACTTGCAAGTTAAATGGCAGGAAGCAACTCCTTTTGTGTACAGTTTCACCTTATAACTGAAATTGAAAAAAATCTCAACCCCAAAACACAATGCACACTGGGAATAGCATTCATCTGCATTTTGCCTTTTTTTTTAATCACATTTCACTGAAACATCCATTTTTACCTGCCATGCCAAGAAGCCCCTGCAGAGAAGATAAGTAATGATTTTCCATACCTTCCACAGGAGAGTTTGTAATGTAGAGGAATTTAGTAAAGATAGTAAAGAAATCACAAGTCAGCCAAAGGTGGAAGCAGAGTCTGTATGTCCTAACACCCAGGAAAAAAAAAAATCAAAGAGACAGTACAGCAGGAACAATTTCTGAACATTAAAGTACTGAGAGCAGCATCCACCAGACTGGCAGCTAAATTAAATACTTAATTTGTAACCCAGCCAGAGGATGAAAATAATGGATTGAACTGAAAGTTGTAGCAATGGTGAATTTTTCAAGGAACACTTTTAAAGTAAACATGATTTGAATGCATAAAATCAGGTCTTCTAGATAATACCTGTGAGTCTACTGATGTAAGTAGTAAGTATTAAAGCTTGTGAAAACTCTTGCATGTTAAGTTTGTGTTCTTAAGTATTTGTAACATCAGGCCTTAATTTATTATGAGTTTAATCTAAAACTCATTTGAAAACAAAGCAAATAACCATGCTGATTTTGGAACCTTTTTAATTAGGACCTAAACGAGAAAGTTTGAACCAGTTTATGCTTAGTACTTTATTTGGTGAACAAAATCAAAATGAAAAACATAAATAGTTCAAGTTCAAAGCATCTCATGTACATCTTGTCGAAGAATCAATAGGGTGTCCCCAAACACACTCAGAAACAGCCCCCCCACTACAGAAAATTATCAAGATTCACAAATGTTAGGGAAGAACAAGCCACTTAAAAATTGTGCTTCTGTCCTGAGGAATCCACTGCAATCACAGTTCCTCTCGCAGGGTATTGTTACATTGCCCAATAATTCTCCAGAAGGGCAAGTTGTGTCTTCAGAGCGCAGGAGGGCAGTCAGAGGACGCTACAGTGATGGCAATTAGCTAATGCAATGGAACAGACTTTTAGGTTTGCTCTTCCCTCCCCTGCTGTGGTTCACATGGACTGGGCTGGTGTGCAGTGTTCATAGCTGTTTACACTGGCCACTCTGCAGCTCCTGATTTCAGTAGAATTCAAGGTATTCTCTCATGATAGCTGAATTCACATAGATTTCCATATTCTTAGTATCAAGACAACTCTTATTTTACTGTCTCAGAACAGCACCACTGCACACTCCACAGGACAGGCTTGCTTCTCCTCTCCAAATATTAGTTTAACTCCTTTCTCCATCCAAGCTTAACTCTGATTTTTTGGCGAAATAAGAAGCAATTCAGACCTTCTCTGTAAAAACATCTATCACAAAGAATGGCTTTCTTAAGCCTTCATTTCTTTGTTATGCATGCAATCACACAGTCATCTAATATAAATACAGAAGCTTATTTTAAAAGCTCCTATCTCAGTAGGAGATGCGAGAACAAGAATCACATCTCAAACCGTTGTCCTTCGCTATTACCAGTTTGCAACCACTGGGAGTTTTAGCAGCAAACGTTCTGCTTTCCCAAACCTCCTCAGCTGCCAAAGATCTGCAGTAGGTAGAGTAAGCTTTCCTGGGGAAAAACAACAGTCTGGGATACTCCTTCAAACTGTGATTTAACCCTTACGAACTCTTTTGCTCGTACATTAATGCTGCTACAGAAGAGGCTACGTCTGTCGACTACCACTGCGAAAAAAGAGCTCGGCAGAAGGACTCGCAGCTTCTAGCAGGAAAACCTGGAAAGTGGTGAGGTCATCCCGGACGAAAATGCGTGTAAAGCTACTGCCCTAAGACTCCACCTTCCCCAGCTCTCCGTGGCTGCTCAGCAAATGTCTGCTGTCTCCTTTTGCGAATCCATCCTGAGAAGCCCACGAACTTTTGCTATCTCTCCTCTCTGATCGGTTCTTGCGCCGGGGCCGCGCAGCCGCCCGCTGGCCCTCGCCCTCTGAGCACGGCCTGGAGAGAGCGGGCAGTTACACCGCGCGCCTTTACTCCCAGCCTTCCCACACTGACTTCATGGGGGGTGTTTAAGACACAAGAACACATAAGAGTTTTCCCAACAGAAGGGCGGACGCGCNGGGAGCTGCCGCCGCCGGAGGAAGCCGTTGCCGCCGCCGCCCTCAGTCTCCGCCTGAGCCGGGAGGGAAGAGGCCTGCATAGCCCTCAACATGGTGAGAGTCCTCTTAGGTCGCCTCT
>VWZY01008564.1:177937-196039 GCA_013399075.1 Chloroceryle aenea | reverse complement strand
ATATTTGTTCTAGTTGTTTTTTTTTTTTTTTTTTTCCCTAGACTAGGAAAGCTTACTCCCCTAGATGGGGAGAATTTCAGTGTGAGGCAAAAAAAAAAATAAAATCCTGGGGTGGGAGGGGGGAAGAACCAAGTATGTGTTTTATTTTTAATCTTTCATCAACTGTCTGATCACGGATGGGTTATCAAATTAGAATTTTCAAATTTGGTATGTGGTGGGGAGAGACAAATTTATATTTAAAAAACAGTGTTATAGCATAAGCTACTCATTAAAATGATATTATTTTAGTTTTATGAATCTGCATAATGTAGCTTTTCATTTGGAGAAGTTAGTTCTGTGTTTTAGAAGCAAGTTCACCTTCTGTCTCTTACAACCTACTCATTATGAAAGGTAGCTTGGGTACCACAGAAACTTGTAGGTCTGAAGTTTTACTTTTCCACTTTCCCCAAGGGATAAGACCTGCTAGAAAATTTGTTGCATTTGTTTTCCATTGTTTTTTGCTTGTATAGTTTATCAAGACAGGTATCTGTTAAATGCAAACCTATCTTCCTTTTTAACTAGTGTTAAAGTTGAGATATTTTAAGTGGATCACATTGCATTACAGTACGTATAATTGCGGTGTAAGGTATTTGTTGCCTGATGAGTACAGGATTAAGGGTTATAGGGTGCTCTGGCTTCTGTATTGCACACTTAAAACAATAATAGATTGTTAGAGCTTGGCTTCTAGAAATAGCCCTTAAAAGTGCAGAAGGCTTGAAACCTGTTCCTGCTTGAAGTGTGGGTTTTTAATGTGATGAAAGAAGAGCTATAATAAGATAATAAAAACTCAGCAGTAATTTCATCTCTTGCTGTTTCTGTAGTAAGCCTTCAAAGAGTTGTCCAGTCACTGAGGATGTGGGGTGTCTCATCCATGTTGGTAAGCTTCTGCGGAAACATTCATAAAGAAAATATAACGAAAGGGCCTTGCCACTTCTTCACAAAAAAATAACTCTTATTTGACCAGTAAAAATGCAGTTATTTCAGAAAAAGTTTATGGCTGAACAGTGTTGTTTATTGCATCTTAACATTACTGAATGCTATACTGATGAGCATCATGAGCTGCTTGACTCTGGGCAAACTCGGTGTTCTTTTTAAAAACATTTTATATTGCTGCGGTCACATAGAGAGCCCCAAGCACAGGAAGATCTCATGTGCATATATGTAGGATTTAAATTTTATCATAAGTGTTTTAAGCTGTGATTGCTTGATATAATTAAATTGCATTCTCATTTTTTATTTTCCGTGACAACATATAAATCACACTACTTGTCTTTTGTGGTCTGAAACCTGTTCCTTGACTTTCTTTTGGATGTCAGCACTTTTAGAGTTTACCATTGCAGGAGCAGGGCAGAACAAACCTCTTGAGACATTACAGAATACTCACTGCTAAGAGGGCTATTCACATTTACATGTACATGTTTTTAAAAAAAAACAAACAAAAACAAACAAACCCCAAAAAACAAAAAACTAATTATTAAAGCAAAGCTAAAGTGATAAGTGTGACCCCGTAAGTGCGACTAGTGCAGCTGAGTCTGTGGTGGTGCAGCAGTCTGTCTGTGTGGAACTGATGGGAGGAAGCTGGTAATAGAGAAAATTAGCCTTGGGATTCTTTCATCCTGATTTGGGATTTCATTCAATGGTTTGTTTTAATATATCTGAATTAATATTTTCAAAAACCACAACTAAAAACCATTAGTAATTTCTGGAAGTCATTCCACATGTCTTTGTTAGTGTAAGTGATTTTTGTGGAGGTTTGAGCTCAATATTTTAAGGTGCTGAATGTCCTGTGAAACTACAAATTGTCAGCAGAGGGTCTTTTAAGGACCTGCTCCAATGGCTTGACTCTCACATGGAAACACTCCTGAAAATCGAAGTCTCAGAAACATCTTTGTAGCAAAAGGTCCAATGTGAGAAACTTAATCAAGAGACTGAAATAAAATAGCAACAGTTTAACTGTAAAAGTACTATAGCCTAGCTATTGGCACAATGTTTAATTCTGCAGTGTATGCTAAAATTTTGGCTTCAGCTAAGTGTTGTAGATACAGGCTTGTTTTGGTTTGGGGGATTTTTTTTTAAATTTATTTTAAGGGATCTGAAATGAATGGGTATTGGTCTGTTCAGTATATCGTGTGGGTATCAGTTTAAGACATAGTTGATGCTCTTGTAATTTTTTTTTTAAGGTGTAATTCTGAAGCTGGTAATTTAACAACTGTTACAAATAACAGTGTTCACAGTCACTGTCATCAAGCAGCAGAAAACTGATTTTGACTTTTAGGGCAGATGAATTTGTGTTCTGAAGCATTAGTTCTTTTTTTCTAATGATAATGTGATTGGACAATAGTTATCCTTTGCAATGAAGAGCTTGAGTTCTTACTACTCCTAAACCATTTGTTCTTTGGCTGAGGAGAGTTTATCATGCCTAGAGACTTTTATTTGGCCTTTATTCCACATAATCCCAGAGGAGGAGCCATGCACTTGGAAGTTACCATAATGAACAGAGTATACAAGTTTTGATTAGAATATAGGGTAAACTACAAATGAAAATTTGTGCCTTGTAAGAAATTGAATCCTGACATAGAAGTAAAAATTGTTATTTGCCAAGTTGTAAAGTTAGGAGTCCTTTTGCTTTAAATATACTGAGTGAACTTCAGTAATGAATTTGGATTTAGTGCAAGAGCTGTACGATTGCTTTCTCCTCATCAGCAATTAGTTTTGTATAACTGATACCTTTGAAATACTGAATGAGCTTCTTATCAAAAATATCACTGGGAATCCCTCTATGCTATTAAGTTACTGGCAGCAAGGTCTCCATTCATTTTTGTGCTAGGGCAGAGAGGGGATGTCTCTTGGTCTGAGCAGGAAATTCAAGTGCTCTCACTTTGGCTATTCACTCCCCCACCAACTGCCTCTGGCAACATTTCTTACCTTTTTTTTATGATTTTTTTTTTTTAGCTTCAACTGCTGCACCTGTGAAATGGAGACAATGCCTCCTCACAGGAATGCTTTCCAAATTATGTGGGTGGAGTAGAGCGCCTTCAGAGTGAAAAATCTAAAAAAGAAAAAAAAAAAAAAAGAAAGTGTTTTAAGCTATTTCGGTGTGTAGTTCCCTGAAATGGGCAACCCAGCCTAGAACCTTGCTGCCGTCAGGAGGCACATCAAGAGATCCTGTTCCTGGCAGCATGGTCTTGCCCCTCACCCTGCTCTCGCTGGTATGTCTGTTAGCGGGATCAGCTGGGACTGGTTGGGTGCCAGCCTCTCGTTCAGTGCTGGTAGGCTGCTCAGTGGCCTGTTGTGCCAAGTCTGTTAAGGCTATCCAGTATTTTGATAGCCATGCCCCTTATTTATGTATCTCAGTTGCCCTTTTTTTTGTAAGTGTAGTGTTCTATGGGAGGAGAATTATTGTTTTTCTTTTTAAAAAACAAAAATTATTTTTAATAGAAAGGTGTCCCAGCTTACAGCTGTGTATTAATTTGCGTCAGCGCTCTCTCCAAATATGCAATAAGGATACACTTTTTTTTTTACTATTATTATTATTTCCTTGATTGCTTTGCCAGTATGATTTCTGAGATGATTTAACTTGGTTTTGTTGCAATGTAAAGTGCCTAGGATGAAGGTAAGTTTAAGTATTTTAAAAAAAGGACAGAAGGTAAGTGGTGTTGGAGTATGTAACTGCCTCATCAGTTAGAGGAAGACTACTTGCTTGAGAAAAATTATAAAAGGTCTGCTATTTTTGTTGTTGTTTTGTCTTGTTCTGTGTTTGTTTGGTTTTTTTTTCAGTAAAACACTTCTACTTAACAGTATTGTCTGTTTTTACTAGAACAAGTTGAAATCGTCACAGAAGGATAAAGTGCGTCAGTTCATGGTCTTCACGCAGTCTAGTGAAAAGACAGCAGTGAGTTGTCTATCTCAAAACGACTGGAAGTTAGATGTTGCAACAGACAACTTTTTCCAAAATCCTGAACTTTATATACGAGAGAGTGTTAAAGGATCATTGGACAGAAAGAAGTTAGAACAACTATATAACAGATACAAAGGTGAGCACTCGGAATTTTGAGGCTTATTTCCTAGTTGCGTGTATGTATTCTTCATCTGTCTCTCATTGCAGCTGTGAAATCTGCTTTGAAATCTTAATTGTTGAGTCTTTCCACTCTTGTTTTTCTATTACTAATAATAGTTGTTAGAAGGGGAATATATATATATAGACTTCTGCTTCATGAGGATTGCACACGTTTGCTTGAAGTTCTCTAAATATATGTACATTGATTCAAGATGAGGGCCTGGAACTGGAATTGTGTGTACAGTGAGTAACTGTAACAGTTAACATGTTTTTAGGTGATTGTTTTGGGGAAAGCAGGTCTCTCAGAGCTCGGTCCTGACAATGTGAAAGGTTGCATTCCAAGGAATTTTTATTCACTTTGTGTTTATTATCAGGTAGTTACAAACAACAGCAGAAAAGAAAACAAAGTGTCTTAACTGTTAATATAGCCCCTGTTCAACTCATGATAACCTACCACAGATAGTAAAGTCGATTCAGTACAGTAGAACAAATTCTGTGGTTTAGTACTTCAGAAAAAAAATAAAATCTAAAAATGAGTGCTGTCTTTTTCTGTCAGTTTTCATATGTATGCATAATCCAAATACCATCTTCCTGAAGTCTTTGTTGGCTTACATTAGTAGATCTTTGTTAGTGCACTCGAAATGTGAGCATCTCACTTCCAGACCAGATGTTGATTCCTTCGTGGAAAGACGAGTGTGCCTGACTGACTTGGAATCGGTAATGGGGCACCGTAACTTTCCTCTTGGAGGTTACCGTGTCCAATCTCATGTATGCTGGTGATGCCAGAAAATGCATAAAACTGATGTTGACTTAGCTTATGGGCAGAGTTGATTACTCTATCAGTACAGCTTGCAAGTGGAGACAGCAGAATTGTTTGTAATGGTATACAGATCAGCAGTCTTACCAAAGATGCCTATAATTAAGTGTGCTGGTGGGAAAGGACTACTGTTCTTTAGATGGAATGAGTCAGAATATCATGTGTATTATTAGCCAGAAAACAAACGTTTATGTTGATTTTGTGTCTCAATGAAAATAACATAAGCTTCATTGTGCGGGAGGCTTTATTGTAGTAACCGCCTCGATTGTTAAAGCAACCATTGAAAATACGATTTTATTTTTGTTTTAAAATATTCATTTGTAAGGTCTGATCCCAAAAATGGCTTTTGAAAACGTTTGCTTATCTTATATACACTTGTTGAAGAAATGATCTTTTTCAAAAATCTATTTTTGTTGATACTCTACTTTTATATCCCAAAGATCCTCAAGATGAAAATAAAATTGGTATAGATGGTATACAGCAGTTCTGTGATGATCTAGCTCTTGACCCAGCCAGCATTACTGTACTCATTATTGCATGGAAATTCCGAGCTGCAACACAGTGTGAATTTTCAAAGCTGGAATTCATGGATGGGATGACTGAGCTAGGGTAAGTGTGCAGTGAGACACTGACGGTGTAATCCAGTGTCAGAAACTGGAACATGCTGTGAAACAGCCCTCTTTTGCGGGATTTCCAATCACGTTGTCCTTGCAGACTTCACCGACTTTCTGGAGTCTAGCATCACTTGCCTGCCTCTCTAAAAACGCGTGTGCTGTCTGCTAGACGTTTAGAGACCAAAAGGAGGGTGACTTTGAGTGCTACTTATCTTTGTTGTGTGAGCATTTCCATTAGTTGCTTACTTGGGTAGGTAAAGCAAGGATGTCAGTCTGCAGTCTAGCATGCCTGAATTTTCTCTGCCTTATGAGAACATCGTAGTCTTCAACACATTTTTCTAAAAATCTTGTGGATTACTACATGTGATGTATCAGCTAGTTTGTGCAAATGGCAATGTGAAGAAATAAGGACAAAGGAATGAAATTGTTGTGTAGGTGCAGACTAATTAAAGGCTTCCCAAATTTTCGTTTGATGATCATATTGTATTTCACAAAATCTTTATAATTTTTTGTTTAATTTGTAATGCACATTTTATGGCAAAATTAATAATACGCAAGTAAACATGCTCTTTAAAATGCAGATGTGACAGCATAGAAAAACTGAAGGCCCAGATTCCTAAAATGGAACAAGAATTAAAAGAGCCAGGAAGATTTAAGGACTTTTATCAGTTTACTTTCAACTTTGCAAAGAACCCGGGACAGAAGGGTTTAGGTATGTATTCTGAATCATTTGTTTGTAAATATGGAAAATGACTGATCAAAGCAGGAAGTGAAAGTGTTGTTGTGATCCTATGAGTCTGAAAGATAACCACCTTTGGGATAAAACACATCTCCCTGTTCTGAAAGAGATGTCAACTTAAGGTGTTCAAATCATTAGAAATATCTACATCATTAATACAGTCTATAAAATTTCATTAGGGCTGCTTCTTTCACTGTGTGCAGTTCTCAGTAAGCAAAATGGATTATGGTCTTACAGTAAAGACAAAATTATACCACTTAAAATTTGTAGCACTGAACAAACAAATTGAATTTTCACTTTTAGGATAAGTTTAAGGTGTAAGACTAATTTCTGTGTAAGTACTTTTGTAGTCCCTTGTCAAACCAAAAATACTTGCAAATGTCTTGGCAAAATAGAATTGGAATATTAGAAATAAATGCCTGTATCCTGGGCTCGATGCCTGTTGTTGTGCTGTTGGACATAGGTGCCTATCTACAGCCTGTGGGCTCTTTTGTTTTTTTCCTTCAGCTCACTAAATGTTGGGGTTTTTCATTATTTCAGAGCGCTTCAGCTGATTGTGTGCTTGATTTAGTGTAACAGGTGAAGTGGAAGAATCAGTTATTAAAAATAACAACAGAACACCACAGTTCTAAATTTTTTTCATTTATTTCCATCAGATCTGAATACTCAAAACAGCAGAAGTGAGGGAACACAAGTGTTTTCTAAGCAGTAATCTTAACCAATGAGAATGTGTATTCATTTATATACAGTATAGTTGAGATGTTAACCATCACTAGGATTTCACGTCTCTAAACTTCTTAAGTTAACTGTTCTACTTTTCAGAAGAAATAAATTACTGAAAGGCCAGTTGGTTCTTCCTTGGCAACTTGTGAATCTGTTTTTCTCAGTAATGAAAATGCCTTAAGCTGTCTGGCACTGTGAAAATATGAGCATTCTGCTTTGGCTTTAGTGGAAAATGCAGACAGTAAGTGAATTGCGAGAAGGTAGAGGTGAAGTTTGGAGAGTGTCAGTGTGGAATTAGTTCTGCAGTGTGAACAATTGCAGGATCTTGTTTGATTTGTTGTTTTGTTTGTGTTTTGGTTTGTTGTTTGGTTGGGTTTTTTTGAGGCGGGGGGTTTGTGGGTGCTTTTGTGGGTTTTGGGGTATTTTTAAAGTTTACCACTGAGACATTTTAATAGTTTTTTTAAAATCTTTAAACAGCTTTACACAGTGTCAAGTATTGTGTAGAATCCCTGTAAAGTGGTAAAAGTGAAAAGACAAATTACAATTATATAATTACACCACCATTTTTAATTAATTTTCTCAAGTCTTCACAATAACAGAACTGTTTGATGTAGCACTTACATCTTAATTTCTTCTCCATATATCTAAGGTGTAAGGAAAACTTGCATTCTTTTTTTTCTGAATTCCCCCCTCTCCAGTCCTATATATAGAAATGAATCTTTTGAGTATCCCAGATGGAACAGATTTTAGTAAAAATGATTTACCAAGAAAATTAAGTCCCTTGCTTTATTTCTCATTCATCTTAAAGCTTCTTTATGCAGGTTAAGTTCTAACAGTGACAAAAACAGGTATAGGTTTCTCAGATTCATCTAAGGGTTGGTTGGTTTGGTTTTTGGGTTGGTTGGTTGGGGATTTTTTAAGTCGAGCTGAAAGTGATTAGAACTGAGCTTAGAATCTGTGTGCCAATAAATATATAATTCTAGGCATGAATTTATGATAGGGCAGAATAATTCTGGAAACCCTGAAGCAAAAGAATTTTGGGAGTACAGTACTGAAAAGTAAGTGCTGCTAGTTAGGCAATTAATTTTGGAGTGTCTAAATAGCAACGTGTAGGAACTTGCAAATTGATTTTAATGTATATTGGTCTCTAATCTTCCAACCATTGTGTAGTAGTTCTGGCATAGTTCTGGAAATACATTTCCTCTGCATAATTCCTTACTAACGTGTAAGTACTGTGGATGTCTTAAAAGTTCTTGTGATATTTGCATATTATTTGAGAATACCTTTTAGCTGATGTTCATCTCAAACATTATTTGCTTCTCTTGCATCTCTGTGGATAAAATTCAGAATAGAGTGTATATATTGAGACTTTATTATTTGATCCATGAGGACTTTTCCTGAGCATGCTTTCACTTTCTTGTAAAAACCTAACATTATATCTTTAACTTCAAATTTTGTGATTTCATAAAGCTTCTTTTAAAACAGGTAGTTTGTCCTAAGGCATTATGTCTTTGCGCTTGACATGTTTGAACTCACTACATGGTAGTGAGTTTGAGGTTGCAGCATCCTGAGATCTGTTTTATAAAGGCCTTTGCTTACTCATAAAAGTAATGTCAAAATTTAGAAGCATGTCAAAATGCACAGGTTGTTTATAGTGGTTTTTATAAAGCACTGTAAATGTGCAGTGATTTGATGACCTTGCATTTGTTTCTATGCCTGCTAATAATGCACCACAAGTGCGTAAAACTTAGTGTAAAACTTTCTAATCTGTTTTCTCAAGGAACTGATCAGCTTAATCTGAAGTTTGGACCTTTTCATTTTTCAAAAAGCAGTATTTTTAGTTGAAAGCTGAGGTGCATGTTTTTATACCTGAATCTTCAGTTAAGGAGAGAGACCTTGACTTTACCCTCTTGAATGTTGTCATTTTCACATGCAGTTTATTTGCTGCTTAATGGCAACTTCAGTTCCATTTGTCTCTGCTTCTCAAACTTACTTACACTTCTGCCTGAAATCACACCCCTTTTTAGATATTTGAAAATCCTCCACAAGTTTTATTCTTCACTTTGGTAGGGAAGCATTATAATGTGAATATTATGCTGTTGGAGAAGAACTTGTAGTATCAAAGATACTAAACAATTCAGAAACTCCCCCCATCACCATCTACTTTCCCTCCAGCAATGCAGAGTTTGTGCTTTGCTTCGTTTGCTGTTGATTTCACCTAAGATCCACCTCCCCGATTTATTTAGTGTGGGCACCTGGGAGTGGTTTTCTTGGTTGTCTTTTCGGGTTGTGTGTACTTGGGTTTTTTGTTTGTGTTTTTATGATTATTATTATTATTTTGTTTGTGGGGGTTTTGTTTGCTTGGTTTTGTTTTGTTTTGCTCTCACAAGAGGACTGTCTATGGAAGAAATTTGCTAGACTGCAAAATATGTAAGAGCTTTTGCTGGAAAAGAGGTCACTTAACTAGGTGGTCTTTTGGGGTTGCTGTATGGGGTTACTTGTGAATACTGAATTCAGTAAGACCCCAATTAATAGCATTTTGTTAATCCAGTCCAGAGGTCCTCATTAATTCCCAATTGGTTGAGATCCCCAATAGGTAGAGAATTAGAAATCTGACATATAACTTCCTTTTATCACAGGATAAAACATGTGAGTGTGTGTCCCTAACAAACAGTGAATGCATGTCAGTTTAGCATTTGGCAAACCGGGGAGGCCAGTTGTGTTTTTTCCCCCGTGTGCTGGGTGGACTGACCAGTCTCTTTCTCTAACTGCTACACCATGACAGCACCCACTGCTGACAGCAGCACGCAGTTTCCCGACAGGCTGGTTGTTCTTGTTCCTGAACTGTGTCATTTCAGGTTTCTCAGTTGTCCTAAGAAATAGATTCAAAATAAATAAGAATTTGACAGGAGTCTTAAAAAAACCAAACCAAACAAACAAACACACACAAAAAAAAACCCAAAACACCAAATACCAAGCAGACAAAACCCCAAAACAAATAAACAAAAACCAAAAAACAACCAAAGCAACAACAAAACCAAAAAAACCACCCACCCCAAAACTAAATGAACTCAAGGCTAACAACAAAACACCCCAAACCAACGATAAAGAGACTAGCAACTAATAAACCAACCATCTACTTCTACAGTACTTAGATTTCTTTTTTCAGAAGGAAACCTGATTGCAGAAATGAACACTTTAAAAAAAGCCGTGTTAGCAAGGTTGCTTGAAAAATGAAATCGTAAAAAGCTAGTTCTATGTAAATTGTGTTATATACATTTTTAAAACATGAAGCAGATCTTACTACAAAATACTACAGATTTTCTTTTCAAGTCAGTAGCATTTCTAAGACAAAAGTATTTCACTGAATTTTAACTATTATTAGATAGCAAGAGGCAGATGAAGTATCGTGTGTTTTGAATATTAATATGGGCAATTTTCAGTTCTGTGTTTGAGTGATCCTATTAAAATCTGTAAAATGCTTGCGTAAAATTTTAGGTATGGTTTGCTTTTTTGTAAAGAATTAACAAGTATACTTGCATTTCACCTTTATGAATATATGGTTCATCTTAGTGTTAGATACGTGTGGGGATGATATATTTGAATGTCTGTCTCTAAAAGCAATATATTTTACCATTACAGATTTAGAAATGGCCATTGCCTACTGGAATTTAGTACTCAATGGAAGATTTAAATTTCTAGACTTGTGGAACAAATTTTTGTTGGTAAGTTTAAATCTTTATATAAACTGAACTGCAGTATTTTCGAAACTTGGAAAATAGATGTTTAAATTATTGAGAAGATGAAGTAGACTGTTTCAATGGAGATCCCAGATACTGCACTTCACAGTGTATACGAGAGAAATAAGGTTTGGGGGATATGGATGTGTCCAAGACAGTACGAATGAATGCATATAAGAGTTTTTTAATTTATTTTTTCTTTTAAACATAAATTTTCCACCCCTCCAAACAGGAACATCATAAAAGATCAATTCCTAAGGATACCTGGAACCTTCTTCTAGACTTTAGTACAATGATAGCAGATGATATGTCTAACTATGATGAGGAAGGTAAACATTGCCATTTTCTTTTATTAACTGCTATCTGTGTTTTATGCTACATTTATTACTGTGTAACTGATTTGGCACAGCGTCTAATACCAGCCTAATTAGAATATCCCTGGTGAGCTAAAGTTCAGTGAGAGGCAGGTTCAAAGCAGGTTATTCTCATCCCTTTGTTACCACAGCCTTCAAAAAAGAAATGCTGAAACTTCCTTAAATCCATTATCTTATCTTCCATCGGACATCAAACCCTAGTTCGTTCTTATTGAGACAAACCCTGATGTTTGTCCATTTGAAAAACACAGGTTGCTGCTCAGCACAGTTCTTGGCATCTTCAGCGAAGTAACCAGTTCATGTCCTGTGCATTTTAGCTGAGAGTATTCTTTAAGTTTGATTGGTTCAGTTTGTGAAAATCAGATATGTAGTACTGTGAAAGTGAAGCTGGCAGCACACAGGGATTGCTGAACATAAGCTAGACCCTACCAAATGTGTTCCTTGTAAACTTCTCTATTGATCTTTCCTCTTCTGGCCCGTCTGTAGCCCAGACCAGCTAATTACCTTCAGTAGTTGGCAGCAGATCAGTTCAGTGAGTGGATGAAACTGAAAACTTCTGATACTTCAGAGCAGAGGGGAACAAACTTGTACAACTTTATTAATGGTTGTGGATGATTCTTATACTCTTACCATTGAGCAAACCAGTGTAGTTTAGAAAGATTAAAGGCAGAAGACATGTTTTAATGATTTGGAATAAAAGTATTGGGGGGGCCCAGTGTGTGGAGAAGACAGCTCAGCCCAGAAGTATTTTTAACCTTCACATGACCGTCATGCATGTAATATGTAAAATATTGATACACATTTTAACTGCACCTTGATAAGGAATGCAGAGTGTCTGTATAGTGTAATAGCAGCCTTCTGCAGCATTGTACTACATTGCTGGCTCTTGGAGTGCATTTTGCTGTTCTCATACATGGCTGAGGACACTGATTTTAACCAACAAGTGTTGGGTTCATGCGGTCCAGTGGTGACCAGCGGCTGCTGTAGTGGGTTAAGATGTGCTGCTGCTTACAGCACAACTGCTTCATCCAATATCCAGCGTTTCTAAAGCAGCTATTGCCAAGCTGGAGATCAAGTTCTGGTGCCAGAACCGGCACAGTTTCAAGCTATAAATTTTGTCAGCTTTTTGGTTTTATTTCTTCTTTTGGTCAGGAAGATGAAGGAACTACAAACCTTAAAAAGGATGTGCATTAACTGAATTTAAAGGAAGTAGAAATCTTTAACCAGCTCTTAAATTTCAAGCAAGAAAGTCAAATTACATTTTATTTTGCTTGAAACTATGCTTAGTTAAGACTGGAAAGTAACCAACATCATTTAGATCTGAAGCTTTAACAAGAATGTCTTGTTGAACTGAGTTCTTATATTTTTTATTTTTTTTTTTTTCTTTTAGGAGCATGGCCAGTTCTTATTGATGACTTTGTGGAATTTGCACGCCCTCAAATTGCTGGGACAAAAAGTACGACGGTGTAGCACTAAAGGACCCTTCTAGAATGTACATAGTCTGTACAAATACCTGAAATGGAAAATTGCACAGTCAATTTCTGCTGGCTGGACTGAACTGAAGATCAATCCTCACAATATGGCTGAGGGTTGAGATAAACCTTTAAGGATACATCTTGGACCATATCGTATTTCATTCTTCTGCTGGTGGTTTGGGCTTTTCTTCTAGTCTGGACCACTCTTGCCCGTAAAAATTCCAACATTGTGGAGTTCATCCTGGATTTTGGTTTTTGGGTGGTTTTGTTTTGTTTTTTTTTGTTTGGTTTGGTTTGGTTTTTTTGTGTGTTTTGTTTGGTTTGGGTTTTTTGGGTTTGTTTTTTTAATTTTTTTTTCTTCAGTTGGACCACCCTAGTTCCATCTCCCGTAAGTCCTAGAAGCTTTATAATTATTTTGAGATTTCTGGTTTCACGTAAGCACAATGCTGTTCATCAGACAACTGAATTATACAGATCAACATCAAAACGATTTTTAAAAGAATCCTTAAATATACACTTGGGGCTAGTTGCAAAGACTGTATCAATAGCACTTCCTGCAAGAGTGATATATTTAAGTGTCCTGGGTCTGATTTTTTTTTAGTTTTTTTTTTCTTCCTGGAAAAGTACAGGTATCGTCTAAGTGAGTTTGAGTATCAGCAAAAACAATTACAGAATTAACCAAGACAACCCGAGGTTGTTGATACTGGGGTATCTAGGTGCCTATCTCGAATGGTTTGATTGTACATCAGCTGACTGTGAGAACAGTTGAAGTACGACACAACTACTGTGCACTTAAAGCACCCGTGTTTGATGTTCTAGTCAGCCTTCAGTGAGCGTCATTGAGAGAAGCTGTGTGCGTCATGATAGAATCTAATACTCTCTAGGTTATTATCTAAGAAATCGGATTTCATTACAGTTTGGAAATGCTTCTCTGTCAAAGAAAGATTTTTCATTTCTGTGGAAATCTCAGACTTGAATATACTGAATTTGTGTCTTACATGTCTGCTACACAATACAGTATTTTAAATTGAGACACGCAATTTTTCTGGTTGAGGTATGACAACAGAAGTGGCCCTGTTGTACAAGAAGCTGGCGAGTTTGATGTGAATCTAGGTTCTGAAACCATTATCCTGAGAAGTAAGTTAAATGTTTATAAAATAGAGGTACTGCCGTTATTGATGACACGCATTTTTTAAAGTATTTTGTCGAGCTTTCCTTAAATTGACGTATCACTGTGGTTGCCAAATAGAGAAATTAAGAGTAAAGTTTTCCCAAACAAGCACAGATCAGATATGAAATACTACACTGGCTTTGTTTGCTTAAATTATTTTGTTGATCATCACTACTTCTTACTGTCTTACTGCGTTTAACTAAATGAAGTTAATTTTGTTCACAACAAATTTTATCAGATACTATTTCGTTATTTGTAATATTACAAGAGCTTTTTGATTTTGTGCTAAACATGGTATTTTACCCCTCGCTTAGTTACTCGTGAAGAGATGTGATAAATACTGCTCGGTAAAACAAGCTGGAAAATAACCAAGCTCCGGGAGAAAAGACAGACGATTGTTACAACTAAGGATAGAGGTTTAAATCCATGTTCTAAATAGTCCTGTGATAAGGCCGGAATTACTTTTGAAATGAGCAATTGGTACTTTCACTAAATAGCAGGATGCTTTTATGCAGATACCAAAAGGATTTTAGGAAAAAAAAATGACTATTAAAGCACCAAAAAAATTTTATTTGTACTCTGAAGTTGCCTCCGAGGCGAGCTCCCCGTACAGCAGTGCCCTTTGAAGCAAATCCAGTTGTGCATTTATTTCAAGAATACAGTTCCACAGAAGCATTGCAAACTTTCTCCAGCTACTGGAATTGGCTATGCCAAAAAAAAATGTGTGTTTTGCTGCTTTCAGTATTCCTTTTCTCAGTTTTGTGTAAATATAGGTGGGGATTGAAATTGGGGGTGGTGGGGTGGAAAAAAACCCAACTCTATGAGATATCTACACGTGCTGTTTTCTGTCTTGAGGTTTTGGTACCGTTTCAGATTGATTAGTTCACTATGCTGTGTGTGGAGAGGAGAACTGACTTGATCTTTTTCCCAATACAGACTTGACCCTCAAAAGAGTCTGAGATTGGGCCCTGGCGTAATGCCGTGGTGTTTTAAAGAATATTCCTTTTGAATGCCAGATCTTTTCAACAAAATAAATGTTGTCATCAGTTTGGTACTACACACTTATAATTACTGTGTAATTATAAAGAAATACATAAAACTTTGACTAATTATGTTGCAGAAAAGGCTTATTTGTGCTATGATGGCATCTTAAAAAGTTTTTCAAATTGAGTGACTGAAGTTGAAGGAAACATTGATTTAACAGGGTGTTGTTCTAAGGACAAAATGCCTGGTTACAGGGAATATTTTGTATTGAAACTTGTGCTTGGATGTGGCCATGTGGTTTTTTCCTTTATTATATTTGTGTGGTTTTTCTTGTTTGTTTGGTTTTTTTTTCTTTTTTTTTTTTTTAAGAATGCAGACAGTTGCTTACTTGGATTGCTTTAATTCGAAAGTTCTTATGTCTTCAATTTGTTGATCTCCCCTTAAATGGATAAATTCAATTTTGCCAAATGTCAAGAAAAAAAGTGAACATCAAGTTTGTAACCTGTTTTTATACATTAAGTATGTACAAAATTAGAAGTGCCCTGATATAAAACACTTAATCTCAAGATTATATTTAGTAAAAAAACTTCATTTACATATCTCTGTAAATTCAAATGTAACTTCTTACAATCCCTCTCATTACCAACAGAGGCAATAAAGCTCCAGTGAAATTGCCATGACCAAGTGTTCTCATGCATTGTTGCAGTGTATTCAGTTGCAATACTCACTTTTGAACGTGCTTTTAAACTTGGGGGAAAAAAATACCCAACAACCCAACCAGGAGAGAAGTTAGTTTTTTAAGTCTCGGGTGCGGTGTCGGGGGGATGTGTGTGTAAATAAAACTAAGAACTTCTGCCACCGCACCTCGCCTCCTGGTTATTCTGAATGTTTCAAAGGTGAAAAAGGAGGCGATGCTCCCGGGCCCGCGTGCACGGCCCTGCTCCCGCAGGGGAAGGAACACGCCGCTCGCAGGGCGCTTGTTGCAGCGCGGCTGGAGCTCACGCTGCCTCCCCGAAGCTTTTTTCTTTTCCGGATCGAAGTGTTAATAACTACCTTGCAGCTTGCTTCGGGAGTGGTTTACACCGCAGCCCGGGGCGATGAAGCCGTACATTTTAAAGCCTGCATCCAATAACCGTTTTCATTCAGCCTTCAATTACGGCCCGGAGCCGGCAGCCGCTGCAGCCCGGGTTGGGAGGAGGCCGCGGCCGCGCGCTGTAGTCAGGGGGGCAAGGGGCGCGCGGAGAGGGGGGAGCTCGACACCGGCGTGGGCTGCCCAGNCCAGGCTGAGGAGAGTGAGGGGCTGTGAAGGGGAAATAGACGGGGGGAGTCTCACCGGGCACTGCGTTGCTTGGGACGGGCCCCACCGTCAGGCAGGGCTCGGAACACAGAAGGCTCCCTGGGCTCTCTGCATCCCGACAGAGAGACACCTCGGACTGCGGGCACCCACAAGCATCATCCCCCACCCCCTAACATCAGTGCCAACAACAGATACGGTGATTTAAGGTCCGTGGACACTCATGTGCAAGTACAACATAGTGAAGCTCTGGCAGAAAAACACGGTGGTTATCATAAAAAAGAAACAACACGTGCTCCCAGGTGGACTCTGTTAAAGGTCCCAGAGACAGCCGTCTGCCAACCTGACGAAGACTTCTGTGCAGTTTGCTGCCTCCCGCGAGCAAAAATCCATGCTGCTGCTGCAAGGGTGCCACAGCTCGTGAGGGCCACCGACTGCTACCTGTTGTTACTCTTGCATGTGGAGTTGCATGTGGAAAGACACCGAGAGAGGGAACCTGAGCAAAATGAAGGCAGACTATAAAGCTCCAGGGACTTTATAGTTAAAAACACTGGGGTGTGAGATACCATTTCCTCTACCTTGCCAGTTACAGGAAAGGCAGCAGAGAGGTATGGAAGAGTAAGGAACATTAATTTCTGGCTATGTAATTGATCTCATTGTGAAGGTTTTGGCTTCTTTTTACAATGGGACATTCTGTGATGACTATAACCTGCTAAGGTAGGTTGGAACACACTTGTCTCCAAGAGGCAACAGAATCTTTGGGGGTAGGCCGGTCAGCTTAGTCAGGAGGGCTTTAAACTGAAGTTCGCAGGGGTTGGGGAGGGTGGTGGCCAACACAGCATGGCGTGTGACATTGCAGCCAATGCGTAAATGACCAGACCAACCACAATGGTAACAGATGCTCCTCAGCTAAGTTGCTGAAGTGTCTGTATGCCAGCGCAGGAAGCATGGGGGAAGAACTAGAAATCTGGGTGCGGTCACAGGGCTGTGGTCGCAGGGCTATGCTCTCATCACAATTACAGAGTTATGGTGGGAGAGCTCACATGAATGTGGCCATGGATGACTGTATCTTTTTAGGAAAGATAGTCTGACGAGGTGGCGCTGTTCTCTATGTGTAAGCAACTAGAATGCATTGAGCTTAACCCACGGGGAGACAACGAAAGTGTTGAAAACTTATGGTTAAGAGTGGACATGCAAACATGGGTGATACTGTTGTGATCATCTACTACAGACCACCAAACAAAGAAAAACATTGTCAACAAAGCCTTCTACAGGCAGCTGGAAGTACCCTCATGATCACATGCCCTGGTGCTCATGAGTGACTTCAATCACCCTCATATTAGTTGGAAAGATCACACAGCCAGGCATAACTAGTCCAAAATGTTCATGCCATGCCTTGATAACACATTTCTGTTGCAGGCGGTTGATGACCCAGTGAGGAAAGGTCTGATGCTGGACCTTGCATTAACAAAGGAAGGCTGGTCATGAATGTTAAGGTGGGGAGGGGCAGTCTTGGGTGTAGTGAGCATGACATGCTAGATTATGGGAAAAGTGGGTCCACTGCTAAATGAGGTGGGAGATAATGGTAACAGAGGACTCCGAGATGGCAGAACTGCCGAATGCTGCCTTTGCTTCCGCCTTTACTCCTAAACCCAGCCCTCAAGAATTCCAGTCACTGGCAGTAAGGGAGCAAAACTGGAAGACAACACCCCACTGGCCAGTGAAGGTCAGGGTTAGCAATTGGCTGAACTGAAAACACACACCGCCATGGCCCCCAGTGGGGGGGCTGCACCCATGAGTGCTGAGGGAGCTGGCTGATGGTTTTCTGAGCCACTCACCATCGTTTTTGAAAAAAAAAAATCATGCGGAATGGAGTTGGTGCCTAAGGATTTGCAGAAAGACAGTGTCACTCCAGTCTTCAGAAAGGGCATAAAGGAACACCCAGGCAACTACAGACTGGTCTGCCTCACCACCATCCCTGGAAAGGTGATGGAGCAGCTCATGCTGGCAGCCATCTCTAACCACAGAGAAGACAAGGTTACCAGGAGTAGCCAACATGGATTTACTAAAGGGAA
>VWZY01008564.1:111174-172973 GCA_013399075.1 Chloroceryle aenea | reverse complement strand
CACACCCACACCCACACCCCACACCACACACACCCACACCCCCCCACCTACCTACCTACCTCTGTGTGTGGACACGTACATCTACACAATCTGTGTGTACGACTTCTCTCCAGCCACAGAAGGGAGCAGGGTGAGGCTATAGGTGCTGTCCCTGCTCGTCAGTGCTCCCAAGCATCTGTGGGGAGGTGGCTGAGCACCTAGAGATGGAGGCAGTGGATGTGTGTGCCTGCAAGGGGTGTATCTCAACCCGGGCTCATGGAGCAGCAAGCCTTGCTTTACTCCGGCCTATTTTCCTCTGACACACATCATTAAAACAATGACTCAGCTAGAAGTGAAAGTTTTATTTCATAAATATAATTTTCATAAACCATTTTTTATAACAACTTCTACTGACCAAGCTGTACAATGAGCAAGCACACGGACTCGCTGTCAGAGAATCAAAAATAAGATGAAGCAGCCACAGTGTCAGAGGTCCAAAATTCTTTGTACTAATTATTGCTAGTTTCCAGTTGTCAATGCCCCTTTATTTGCCTAAAACTAAGGATCAAAATCATAAAAAAACTAATTCCTGCAGAGCTGATATCATTAAAGTGTTTTTTTTTTCTTCAAAAAGGAAGCAAAACTTTATTACACTTCAGTGAAACAAGAGGAGTCTAGATGATTTATTGTGTGCATAGGACTGGAAATCTCTTGTGGGACTGCAGCTAGGAATTGTAAAAATATATTCTTTGCTGCAGCAGTGCTTTATTTTTTATACCTGAAACCGAGTCTCATTTTTAACCATTTCCCCCATGGATTATCCTTTCTCCCATTGCCAAAATGGAAAAAGGATGAAAACGTGGTGCTGCTGTATGAAATACATTTTTCCTCAGAAGTTTTAGAGGAAAATAATGTACGGCAGCTGCCCTTTAGGGGCACTTCAGGCTTTCTTTCAGACAAGTCACTCTTTTGTATCATCAGCAGCAGTGCATTTCATATCTCTTTGTTATATGTAGCAGTCCTTAGCCCATGGCTCCTCAGGTTTTATTCAAGTCTATGCATTTATACAAACTGGAAACATTAAAAAAAAAAAAAGTCACAGCTACAGTGATGACAATTGTATGTACTTATTGTAATACAACATCAGAGCGTGGCAACAGCTAGAGCGAGGCGAGTGCTTCAACATGATGGGAACATTCCTTTTAACAAAAGCCACGGAAGCTTGGGCAGTGTGCACGGTTTCTCTACTGAGTTATTTCTGATGCCTCTACGAGCAGAATTAAGCTGAAGGAAAAAAAAAAATCTATGGAAAGCAGAAGCCTTGCAAATACCGATGCGAATGCGCTTCTAAGACGACTGACGGCGAGAGCTGAAACAGCCATGAGCATCCCATCGATCCTCCTCCTGTTACAAACCGAATCATTCCAATAGACAGCAGAAACCAGACAAATCATGCCACTGGAAGCAAACAACAGAAGCAAAGAACATACAAAACAACCAACAATAAAAATGTTCAGAGAGAGAGGAAAAAGAAACCCAAACCAAACAAAAAAAACCCCACCCAGATCTGTAAAGAAAAAAGTCTATCTGAGAAATAATTTAGGAACAGAAAAAAGGCTGAAATTAGTCCATAATGAAGAGTTTGCCCAGTTCTAGGAATAACTCCTTCAAACCAGTGATGTCTGTGTAACAAGGCAGTGGCGAGGGCAGTGGTGATGGTGTGAGAGTGACTAGGTAGGTTTTCTACATACAAGAATCCCAAAAGAAGTGGTTCAGAAGCACATTCTGACCGAGAACTTTTGAGCACTGAATTTCAACAAAATCACTAATATTCAGAAGTATCAGATGAAATTATTCAAAAGGATATAGACTACAGCTTAGAGACATTTCTAACACTAGAAAATGGTATTTTTTTTCCAATATAAGTAACACCCTCATAAAAAAAATGGTGTGAAGTACTATCAAAGGTTTCCAGTAAGAAATTATAGTTTCCTGGTCTGCATTCTAAGTTGCAGAAACTTTTCTCAAATAATGTTTTGCACTAGAAAACAGTCTGACAATGTAAAGCCGAAGTTTTTGGTATTCCTTCCTTTGCATTTTTTTTTTATTCCCCTCTCTCCCCATTACCTTAAAAAATAGAGTGAATATTTTAAGCAGAATATTTACATTTAAGTTTGTGAAACAATTCAGAGCATCTTCCCACTTAATCTCATCCCCTGCGCCCTTTAAGAAATTTGGCGACTAAAATGATGATTTTCTAAGCAACAAAATCAAACCCTGTTTGATTTCACAGAACAACTAAAAATCTGCTGAGAACTCAGCCCCAGTTTGAAGGTGGCCACAGAGAAGGTGCTTTTTCAGACACTGCATAGTTGAGTGACTACAAACACTTGCTTTCAACTACAAAACAGCTACGTTAGGCTTTTCTGCCATACCTTACGGATCTCCAGGCTGAGAGGTAATTCTAAAGCATTTCCTTTCTAAGGCAAATATTCCCTCCCCTGCTCCTGCTCTACCTCAGAGAGCTGAATGCTAGCGCTACACTGAATTAGCTGTATTTTGTTTGGTCTTCTTCCTGAAGAATTCTACACTGTACCCAAGGCACAGTGAATGGTTTCATACACTTCAGCTGTCAACAAAAATACTCAAAATCTTTCCTCCTTGAACAGAAGCAACTCTAAAAGATTGTGACATTAGTACAAAACCAGTCACTTCTTCCATCCAAACTGTTTGTCAGACCAAAAAATCTGGTCTTTGAAACCAATTCTATGTTCTTACTTCAATGAGAAATTACTGATTTAGATTTACTGCAAATAGAAAAATATACCTTGGCAGACAGATGGATTCTTAAGTTCTTCCTGAATTGTTTAAATGCATGTTTCTTCGGTAACCTTACAAACACTGGGAAAAGGGAAAGTAGGGGGGAGGGAGAAGAGGAGATGGAAGGTTTTAAAGAAACATATAATGAATGTAAATTATTCTTCAAATATAAGACCATGCTTCTTTTGTGCAAATATAATTAACGTATTTGTGTGGCAAAAGCCAAAATCCATATATGTACAGAGCTGAGCCAATCTAAATGCTTGGAGTGGGGATGTCCATCAAAGCTTCTGCCTTCTGCTACACAGAATGAACCACCTTTCCATACATGATACAATAACCACACAGTAATGAGGTTACGTGGTCACACAAATGACTGGATGGTTAGAGGACTATGGTTGACACGGACAAACAAATACCTCTGAAAAGTGAAACACTGATTTAGACATAGAAGATACAGCTAAACAGCAGATATCTGATTGGCATATTAAAAAAAAAAATATTCCTAGGTATCTGTGGCAGCATGAAGTCTCTTAGAATGAGAAACTACTAGGAAGAATTATTTTTAAAATAATTTAATATTATATATATGACATAAATAGTTACAGGAGTAGGTGAAATCCAAGTCTATTTTGCTACTACTGCGTATCTGGAGAAACATTTTTTGAGTGACTGGGGAGATGACAATCAGTTCATTGCATCTCCACCTAGGAACCATGTTTTCAGCTACATGCAGTCAGGTGAGTTCCATGTCAATACCTATGGTGTAAGCAAGACTCAAGTTTCAGTAATTCTGAAGTCATTTGGATGGACACTCAATGTGGGGATCTAGTGTATAACTGAAATTTTCAAGCTTAAGCTTCACTGCACTTACACATTTGAAGGCATGATACAAACTATGAACGTGGAATTAAACATTTAAAGGGAAAAGTTTGCTATTTTTTTTTTCTTGTGTTTCATAACTGATTTTTAGAGCTGCTTAATTAATTTGTGAACTGGTCTTCACCTATAGCAGCAGGACAAAAGCCTTGAACATGTCCTGCATGGTTCAAGTGACTACAAGTCTCCAGTAAAGGCTGTAATGATGATTTCTTTATTACACACAAGTTGCCTTCAGCGAGATCCTGAAAATCCAGCAGTACTTGCAGGCTTCAGTTTAGAGCTAAGCTTCCAGTCACTGATGCAAAAGTAAAGCTCCACAAGGAGAACTGAAACAGTACCAGCTGAAGTCATGAACAAGAATAAAGAACAGCCAAGCTATTCATATGTAAAGAACATCTGAATCATTTGATACAAGGCAAGTCAGACCTCTTCAACACTTCCTCTCCTGCAGCTCATGGAACTTGGGAGAATTTGGGCTGACCAAGAGGCGTACACTCCTCTGGCAGCAGCCCAGGCCCCAGGGCAATGCTGTAGCAGGGGGGTAAGATGTGACTGTGTATATCATGAAATAAAAAGTGTTTGCCATGTAATTTGCTTAGGAGGCAGCACTTAAGCCAGCAGTAGAAATTTCTGGAGGCAGGGTGAAAGCAGCCAATACTGCTTTGGTCAAATCCTGTGCTTAAACACACCTTTGTGAAAGAAATGCTTGTGGGCTGTGTTCAATTTACAGTTTATTCCACCCAGATATGATTTTAATGTGCAGCTTTACATCTTTTAGTGTCTGAGAGGAAGATTCTTACAATTACTGATGGGACTTCAGTGTCAGAGACTGACTTAAAATTGGATATCCAAACAAGGGTCCAGAAGCTGCAGCCTCCAGCCCTAAAAACTGCCATGCCTAAAGCAATGCTCTATGGCTGTCCCTGGTGGCAGCACCTCCATTTTATCTCCCACATTTTCTGAAAAGACAGCCACGAGGTTTAGTCACACCAGCTGAATGAAGAGGCAAATGTTGCTCCCCAGCCCCAACCATACAGACATGTTCCTACTGGGACAAGAGCTGTACCTGCAAGATGTACCATTCAGAGCTCCATCTGTGCAATTTGTTTTTATTGGCATACTTAAGTATCAAAACATTGCCATCAAGGTCTCAGATCCTTCAGATATATGAAGATAATTTAGCATAAATTGTATCTTCAAAGTACAACAGGACCGACTATAAACACATGAAAAGAATAAAACATGCAGAATTGCCCCAACTTTTAAAGGATTAATAATTCAAAAAAATTATGGTAGTGAGACTTCTGCACAAACACATTCTTCCGTGTCAGGATCAAGAACTGTTAACAAAACACACAGGGCACAAAAGATGACTGGCTTCTGAATTATACTTTAAGAGAACAGTGAACAGTTATCTCCCTTATTACTGCCAATTATTGATTTGTGAAAGTTAACCATTTCTCAAAGCAATGACTAATATATTGCCATTCATACATCACCATAAATACTTTTATTGTATTTAAACTCTCAAAAATTACTAAACTGATTGCTTACAGAATACAGTAACCATCCATGGAAATAACAAAAGTGATTTGCAAACTGCTAAGACAGCATCTGCAAGAAACAGCTCAAAATTACTGTGTGTGTTTAAAGTGAAGGGTCATCATGAAAAAATGCAGCTTTTCCCGGTTCATTGTGCAAATTCAGTCCTATTGGATCACTTGAATTTGGGAGAAGATTTCTACCACTGCTCTACAGTGATGACTGAAGTATCAGATGCAGGGTTCCAATCTGCTCATACAGTAACAAAAAGGATTAAATTGTCAGAGGTAAAAGCATTCCTTACAAAAAAATTATATTCACAAATTGCTAAATTTTATTAGAAAAAAAAATACCAGGGACGATTACTGTCCAGATGACTTATGCTAGGCCACAAGACAAGCCATGATTTATCTTTAGAAGTCATGCTAGTCTTTTCTAGGGCAGGGAATTAGCACTGAACTTGCTTCAGAACCTACTACAGGTGTGTGAGCACCACATGGCTTCCACAAGGCATTTACAAATGTCCCTGTTAACAAGTGGCTGAGTCCATTGTGGAGAGAGTCAAGATGCTTCTGTCGTTGGCATAGAAGGGATCCGATGAACTCCATGATCTAAAGTAACAATAAAAGAAAAATTTGGCTGACTGGGAATTTATAATCTAGAGGTGAGGAGAGAAGTCTAAGAAAGCAAAGAGAAGAGTGTTACGAGATGAGGCAAATGTAACTCTTTACAAGACTAATCTATTACTTTTATGTAGGCACCTCCAATTCATTCAAACCTTTCAAAATGGACTGGAATTACTCATGCCAACTACGTAATTAACAATTCTGTTTTCTCTCTGGCAAGGTTCACTCACAGCTACAGATATTCCCATCGCTAAAATGATCAGAGGTTTATCCACCAGTTTTGTAACTGAAGTTTTTATATTGTGCCTCAAGGCAAATGTGACTGTTGAGTGTGTAAGCTGAGGCCCTGTGAAGGCTACAGTTTGACACGGAATTGCAGAGTCACAGAATGAGAGGGGCTGGAAGGGGTGCCTCCAGGAGATCAGCTAGTCCAACCACCCTGCCAAGGCAGGGTCACCTAGAGAAGGTCTCTAGGTGAACACATCCAGGCAGGTTTTAAATGTCTCCAGAGAAGGAGACTCCACCACCTCTCTGGGCAGCCTGTTCCAGTGCTCCATCACCCTCAAAGTAAAGAAGCTCCTCATTATGTTTAGATGGAAATTCCTGTGTTCAAGTTTGTGTCCATTACATCTTGTCCTGTCACTAGGCACCACTGAAAAAAAGACTGGTCCCATCCTCTTTTGATACCCAGCCTTTAAGTATTTATAAATATTGGTAAGATCCTCCTCAGTCTTCTTCAGACTAAAAAGACCCGACTCCCTCATCCTTTCCTCTTTAGAGATGTTCTAGTCCCTTCATCATCTTCATAGCCCTTTGGTGTCCCCTATCCAGCAGATCCCTGTCATTCGAGAACCAGGGAGCCCAGAACTGGACACAGATGTGGCCTCACCAGGGCAAAGTAGAGGGGAAACAGAGCCTCCCTTGACCTCCTGGACACACTCTTTTTGATGCACCTGAGGATTCCATTGGCCTTCTTGGCCACAAGGGCACATTGCTGGATCATGATAATCCTGATATCCACCAGGACTCCCAGGTCTTTTTCCACAGAGCTGCTTTTCAGCAGGTCAGCCCCATATCTCTACTGATACATGAGGTTACTCCTTCCTAAGTAGAGGACCCTACAGTTGCCCTTGCTGAACTTCATAANGCAGGGTCACCTAGAGAAGGTCTCTAGGTGAACACATCCAGGCAGGTTTTAAATGTCTCCAGAGAAGGAGACTCCACCACCTCTCTGGGCAGCCTGTTCCAGTGCTCCATCACCCTCAAAGTAAAGAAGCTCCTCATTATGTTTAGATGGAAATTCCTGTGTTCAAGTTTGTGTCCATTACATCTTGTCCTGTCACTAGGCACCACTGAAAAAAGACTGGTCCCATCCTCTTTTGATACCCAGCCTTTAANGCCCTTGCTGAACTTCATAAAAGTTCCTCTCAGTCCAACTCTCCAGCCTGTCCAGATCTTGCTGAACTGCAGCACAGACTTCTGGTGTGTCAGCCACTCCTCTCAGTTGTGTGTCATCATAAAGCCAAAGGTCATTCTAGTAAAGCCTTGTGGTACATGCAGCTAACTGTGGCAACCCAGGGCACTGGTGTTCTAATGTCAAACATCCACACTGGATGAAGTTGAGGGTTGGCAAAACTTATCTACACACCCAGGAATCTATTTTATCCCTCACTGTTAAATTTAAAGTTAAAATTTAAGGCAACAGGAGAACAACGTAACATGTCACAGCTTTTGGTCAGACTGGACCTCGCAACAATGGCTCTCTTGCATGGAAAACATTCCCTCCCTACTTAGGAAGAAATACTGTTCTAGGCTGAACAACATTATAGAACTGTATGTGAAAAGCTGAAAAACAGAAGGTTGCAAGGATGGAAATAAAAATATAACAAACTTATCCTCCAAATTTGTCTCTGTCAGAAATCTGCTGTTTCTTTAGAGCTTTTACATGCTGTGCCTTGACATAAATACCACTAATGGAAGATCCACACAATTCAGTAATGAATCCTACTGTACAATAAATGTATATGATCCAGCATTCCTGTATTTTAGTGACTGACAAGTTGACGGACAATTTAATGGAACAGACAGACAAAAACGTATTTATCATACCACACCACACATTTTATATTCTAACTGGTGAATGAAGCTATGGAAGATATTCCTTGAATACATTTTACAAGTAGGAAATTAAGTACAAGAGACTATACTCCTGTGGCCCACTACTCCAAGCATTTGTACAACTTTGATTCATCAAAGTTTATATCAATTTGACACCACGTTTGATTTAATGTTGTTATTGAATCTGACAGAATATCATATTTGACAGAATATCAGGAGCCCAGACTACAAACACGAGCTAGCTACAACATTATTTAAATAGTGCTCTGTGTTCTACAGCACTCTCACAGACAACGCATTTATCAGCATCACTTCATTCAACAAAGATAATTTGCAGCTACCTCCTGGTTGACTAGGAAGCTGTTTTTACAAAGCTCAAGTACTCAAAAGACCATACTGTTTGGGATTGAGCTACTTTCTGAATTTGCCAGCTTTAGGTAAAAAAAAATCAAAGCATTTCAAGCTCATGAACAAAAGCTAAACAGTTTTACAAGCAGTTTTAAATCACCAAATAAGTTCTTATCTGTAGCTTCAGCATTTCACCACTTGTAACCGTCTGAAGTGATTTAAGTGATTAGTACATTAAAAAATAAAGCAAGCCTCTCACATATTATCAGGAAAGTGTAGAGGAGAAAAGTCTTAATACCTTGACTTTTAGACTAGGTTTTGAGTGTCAGTGATGAATGCAAGGAACTGAAGTCACTGAAGAAAGCAAATAGACTGTAATTTAAAACCCAGTCTTTTCTAGTTGAACTGTATACAAATTGAAGTGAAAGGAGAAGATTCATTTCAACCAGAGGCAGAAGCAAAAACTACAGAACTTCAAGCCCATCCTGTAGCACCAACAGTTTTGTGTATTCATTAAACATAGAACACTGAAATTATTATTAACAACTCTAAATTCATTCAGCTAAAGGGAACTTTGTCTGAAACCTACAGGAGGTAAGCAGACAAGAAACCTGAGAAAAAGCAGTCTTCAAAAAGCGTTTAATATTCTGTCAAATATGAGTTATCTTCAATAAATATTTGCAAGTTCTTAAAGAAAAATTGAGTAGAAAAAAGAATAAATTACAAAAATTTAAAAGCTTTGCAGAAAATAAAATGCAGAATACCTACCTTATAAGACTACACTTTACTAAGGCAAATGTTAAACAAAGATCTGCCTTAATTAGTTAACAATAAATGAAAAAAAGTAGTATGAGAAGTTCCTGATTTGGAAAGCACAATTTTACAAAGAAGTGGAAAAAAAACCAACCCACAAAACAAACTTACAAGCAACTGCTACCAAGATGTTGATTTTTAGACCAATTAAATGCTCACCTTATAGATTAAAAATTCTATTAAATTGTTTATTTTATACATCATGCCCACTTTCTGTACAGCAAGAGTTTGAATTAAAAAGGTATTTTAATCATAACAGTTCTGGTTTTCATATGGAATGAAACACTTTGCATAACCATACCCTAGATTTGTAGAAACGTTGAATAAATTTCATAAGCAAGCCAGAAGAGAGAACCTGACTGAAAGCACAGACACTGTGTTCAACACAAGAGTTCAGAACAGCGACGTGCTACATACCAAGGCAACACCTAAAGGCAGAATCAGAACTGACAATGCTTGTCAGTGAGGATTACCCAACAGGATTTTATACTGAATGAATGATATCACAATCTTTAATGAAAGGAGACAAAGCTGTTCAGATACAAAATGAGTTTCCTTGAAAATGTGAAGTGCAACTTTTTCAGGTTTGCCTTTTGACCAGCGAAGGACCATGATATCATTCAGGGACTGAGATTACGATGTACAAAGTATAATGTTTATTTCTACCCCCAAATATTTCCATGTTTGTTAGCTATACCTCTGTTTGGAAATGGGGAGATGGCACATTAGCAGGTGTAGTAAGAACTTTTCTCACAGTTATGCTGACTGCAAAAGCAGTGCTGCTCCTCAGAAGTATTCGATAACTCTTAACGTGCTTTTACCCCATTGAGGTTTGTTTCACATGTGGCTTGTGAAGGAAAAAGATTTAGCACATACTTTGAATGGCACACATGATTTTGACAATATAACTTCTAGAACTGAAAAAAAAGGTCTAAAATTCATAGAACCTGAAGGCTCTGTTCCATCAATTCCTCTGATTTTAGAAATAGATTATAAAAGTTATACTACAAAAATATTTCATCTTCATATCAATCAATGGCTGAAAGAATTAAAGACTCTCCTTCTAACAATGAAGTTACATATAAGGGGGGGGGGAGTGTGAGCCTTTTGTGTATCTTCAAGAGTAATGCAAGCTCCAAGGTAAATATTTGGAGGTTGTACATCAAGAACCAAACGGAAAAGTATTTTGACTTTACAAACAACTCCTGATTCATGAAGGTGAATTAAAAAAAAGGGGAAAAAAAAATCATAAAAAGGAGAACAAAAACAGCAGCAAGGCTTGTTTTTCTAAAGAGAAGAATGTACAAACCAAGAGCAATTAAGAAAGATACAACACAAGAACCTGTAATAAGCCAGACTAAATGTTTTAACAGAAATCTTTTGAAAACTTTTTCCCCCTCCCCATCCCAAAAGAAAGCACTCCAAAGAAACAAGAAACTAATCTTGTAGAATGAAAAAGGTACAATAAAGAGTCGCATTTCCTAGTTAAAAAAGCAAAACCTGCAGCTTGTTTGCTAGACATCTATTGCTGCAGGCTCATCAGGTTCCAGTTTATAGGAGAATCGTCTGCAGCAAAGGCTATTTAGAGAAATGCCACACCTGTTGACCCGGGCTGGACTACACCTTCCCATTAGTCGTTCCAGCATTCTTCTAACAGATGTGCATGCTGTTTCCCCATCTGAGAAGCAGCACATGGAGTCCAAGCAGTTGATACCTGAACCTGCCGCAGTAAGCTGCAAGGAGGGAAAAAAGGGAACAAAAAGAACAACAACAAACAAAACCAAAACAAATAAAAGAAAAAACACACACACAAAGAAAAAAAGAAAAAAATTAGTACTCTCAGATTCTAGCAATGAAGATGTTATCAGAAAACAGGAAAAGCAGATTTTTTATTTTTTTTTAAGTTAGAGTGTTGAATATTTTTCAATTTTACAGGACATCTACAATCATCACAATCATGAATACCATATCCCTTCCTAAGATCTATATACACTAAAATCTGATCTTCCCAAGGTTTGAATGCAGCCTTGGTGAGCAATATGGAAACTGTTTAGAACCATCTGGTGCTAAACCATCTTGGAAATAAAAGTGGTCAGCAATTCTCTATGTTAGAGCTGTAATGAATCTCTGGAGCAGAGTGCCATGCAGTTCAAGCTGTGATGCCCTGATAGACCTCAGAGGAGGTACAATTTATACAAGCTGCAGGTCTGACCTATTTTAAGGGAAATCTATCAAGAGAAAGCTTCAGACCAGAGCTGCAGAAGGCAATGCAGCAGCCCACTCACAAGCAGAAAGAACTGTAGAATGAAACTTCCTGTAATAATTTACATTTTAGCATGAACATAAATACCCTTGGCTGGGTAAGGATCAAAAGCACAATCCTGATTTTATCTAAGTATCTTTTATCTACATGCAAGCAAGGCTGAAGTTGGAAAGGTTCAGTCATGTTCATGCCAGCATGAACAATAATTTATCATTAGCATAATAAACTTTCTATTATTCATTCTCTGTAGGTGAGAAAAAGATCTAAACAAAGTAAAAGTAATATAAAGGTATAGAGATGTAAGTGCCATCCCTCAGTGTGCTCCTCTGTATTATTTTGCACACTAGCCAACCACAGCATAACTAAAATCTAACTGAAATCTAATACTGCTGGAGAAAGGGTATCCAAAACTGACTCAGTATCCTTTCCAAAAGGAAATAAAAAAGTTGAGTGTGGGGAATACTTTAAAATTTATTTTAATTCGAAACTCTCCATGACAGCATCCTGTTAAATAAATGATGAATATATGGGCAATATTTAAGCATCTGTTATCCTGACCTCACTCTCAGGAATCAGTGAATGCAATATAGGAGGAAGCACCTTACTAATCCCCCCAAACAGGCAGCTGGACAGATTACAGCTTCATAACAGAACAATTCCTTTACTACAAAGAAGCAGCAGCTAAAAAGAGGAATTCAGAAATCCGAAAGAATCACAATGGGTAGGACAAGGAGGGAACATGCAGGCAGAACTGGTGTTTTCATGCATCTTTCCCAAAGACTGTCCCTTCCTCAGATCTCTCTCATTCCCCGAGGTCCCTCTGCCCATCATGCTGCTTAACACGATGCTTACAGGATTGCCAGTTAACTGTATGAACTTACAGGAAGAATTACAAACTGAAACCCTGGTTTCAGTTGCTGCACCCTGGGGGCCATGAATGAGTGCAGGCAGAATGCACAATTTTGACTAACACTCATTTGGGAGGTCTTCTGGACACAAAATGAACATTTACTATGACAATGAACTTTTGGAAATACTTGAGAAGCAGAAGCACTGTAACTGATAGGTTTAAAAGGGGTTTTGCTTAAACAAGAATAAAACACACCTCAACAGAGCTTGAGTCTTTGAATGCCCTTATTTGATGACCATCACATCTGGTCACAACTGTAATGTCACAGAAGATACTGTAATTGGGAAAAGCACAATTTGCAGCGCTGCAGTACTAGCCAAGATGACCTTCACAGCCACTTCTCACTGTGCTCACAGCATTTCAGACAAGAAATTACACAGTGCAGAGGGAATTCCTGTGAGGAGGTCAGAAAGTAGGCTCCCTGTTGCACATGCAGGGATCTTTACAGTCGTGTTTACAGCAATACAAAGTGAACTCAACATTTCTACATTTAATCCATTCATCACCTTGAAGCAGATAAGTGATACCTTTAAAGTTACTGTAAAAGTTCCTGTTACAGTGACTGCATGTAGGATCAGATGGACTGGACATTTTCTTTCCCTAGAATCTGCTGACCTGAGAATTTAGTGGTCCCAGATACTATGCAAAGACCAGCAGAGAGAGGACCCTCAAACTAGCTTCCAAGGAGTAAACCCTCATCTCTGGATTTTGGAGGGCTGATGTCTCTTCTTCACTAGAATCTCCTCTGTTCTTCTCAGGTTAGACAGTCACAAAAAGCTAGGATCATGCTTGAACCCCAATTTATGGAAAAATTAATATTACTCTTTTTTAAAAAACCCAGCAAACGTGACCTTACATAAGCCTGGAAACAACATCTATGTTTTATCAAACTCACAGTTAAGGGTAAAGTAATACTGGGAGAATGTTAAGGTCAACATAAAAAAAAAACAAAACAATTTTATGTGTAGATATTATTGTGTACCACTACCCAGTGAACATGGATCTTTACATTTATTTCCACTACCTGGAAGGAAGATACTTAAAATATGCTCAAGTGTCCCTTTTCTCACCTTCCTCTCTGTGGCAAGCAATTATGATCGTAGTTTTATATCAGAGTAAAACCTGATATGGAAAGTCAGTAAAGCATAATGGTCTCTGAAGACCTGTAACAAACCCTCAGGAAACAGAAGGCAGGAGAGACAACGCTTCAAAAAAATTAGTAAGTATAGAGAAATATCTGGTATTATTTGCAGCCCAAATACAAGTAAAGTATTTTCATAAGGCAAGATCCGGGATCACAATAAACATAATACTTTACATGATAATGGCCCATCTCATGGAATAAATCAAAAAGCAACTGAAGTGCAGAATTAAAGAATGATTCAGCTTGATAAGGAAAAATCAAACGCATGTACTATGATGCAAAGTTTTTAGTAGATACAAAAGATATGGGTATTTTAGAGATGGCTCCATGACTGTCTGTATATGATATATAAAATATATATATACACACACATTAGGGTAGAGTGGGAGTACTACCTAGTGAACGTAAGAACTGTCGGGTAGGCTAGATGGATCTAGCAGTTGCCTATTGTCCTCCCCTCTGTGCTTGCTTTCAGCAATGTCACATGCTGAGCTGACTGAACCCTTATCTTCTTCCATCTAGGACAGAAAAGCAACATATCTTATAAAGCACCATGCTTGCAATGCTTTAAAACAGTTACCATTTTTAAATGAACCATCATTTTACCCGTCTGTTCTTGAGAGAACAAGGCATTCTCGCAAGGGAAAGGAGGGAATTTTTTCAAGTAAATTGGTGGATCACACACAGTTTATCAGTGCACAAGCATTAGAAGTGTTCAGTCTTTTTGCACACCACAGACTACAAAAGGGGAGAACCCAACAAATTTGAGGCTTGTTTCAAATGTTCAGAGTTTTATTTGGTTTCCCCCTTCTAACAGAAAGGACCATTTAATTTTTTTTTGGTCTTATTACAAGGTATCCTATATGCCACAGGACAAGATATTTCAACTAAACATTGAATCACACTGAAATATACAGCTGGGACTTTGCAGGACAGGAAATGTATTTAATCCTGTACATCAAGCTAAGAGCACGGCAGCGTATTTACCCGAGCTCAGGTCCTAGTTCGCAAAATCCGATGCCACACAGATGTTTCAGGGAACATATACGAGATAGTTATTACTTCTCCACAGTTAAATTAAAACTTGCTCCCTACTGTAAAGCTCTCTCTAACCTGTAATATACTCCATACTAAAACTCCAAATAATTAGATTTAAAATTTTAAAAGAAAATATAAGAGTCTTGGCATTTAACTTCACTGGCACTTTTATGTTTTCAACATTTTCCTACTCTTCATCTATTTGAGTGAAATAAGCCGACAAATGACAAACTGTTCTGTTCTTCCAAAGTCTTCAGACAAAACTATCTTTGGGTTAAGTACATATGTGCACTTCTGTGACTGAATATCAACAGGAAATATTCTTCTCTCCTTTATTCCCTCTTCCTGCAACTGATTCTGTGGATCACCTAACAAATCCATACAGCACTGTGCTAACACAATATACAAACCTGCAAAGGAAGAGATTATCCTTGTTCAAAGTTTAGCACATTAAGATGTTCAGGTATATACTTCACTACTGCCAATGTATGTTTGCACTTGAATAGACTTCCTGGAACTGATACTTTCCTTACAGGAAACGCAGGCTGTAAAAGGAACAGAAACCTGTCTGTCCTTGACTACTATGCAGCTGGGCTGTATCAGGTATGAAAGCTATTAGGAGGAAATCCTATGAAACAGTAACTAGAGAAAAAATACAAGTAATGCAGGCCATAAAGCCATGGCCAGCACTCTGGAGTTCTGGAGACAGCTAACGAAAGCAGATCTGTACAAAGATGAAGGGAAAATAAATCAACAAGACTCATGGTCTGTAGATGGGGAAAGAGCAAGGTCTTGGCTGTGCTAAGATGAATGCTACAATTTGAGGCTCCCAGATACAATGTGATGCACCAACAGCTTTCCCTGTAAATGAAAACCTTTCTTGGGTTTTACATTTCCCTAGTATTGTGTAGAGTTGTAACATGCTGTCCAAAGGTATAAACTCTATGAAAGTAGTTAATCCCATCTGTAAATCGAATCCGACATCTACCGGGGCAGCAATTCCCACAGACGGCTTCGGATCTCAGAAAGTTCGTATAAAGCAGGGAGACACCTATACAGACATAGACACACACACAAAGCTTTGTTTACGAAGAAACAGCTGAAATGAGATACAATGTGGCTCAGTTAGTACCCTAACATACATACACATATATCACACATTCCCAGAGCAGAGGAGACAACTCCAGAGGACAGAAGTACTCATCCTCCAGTTAAGCACAAAGCCTGCACCTGACCTGTGCTGCCTGATTTCTTCTTCACCCCAAGTTACAGAGAGTAAAGTTCAGAAGCAAGAGTTTAACAGGCACACACAAGACTGCATTTCCAAATTATGAGAATGACGTGGACACAAAAGACCCCCCTCAAAGCTCTTAACTGTACATCACAAACAGACAATACAAACTTGAACATTTTTTGCATACCGTGAAGCCTAGAGACATTAAAATGGATTATAGCATCATACTTGTCTTTTAATTTGCATTCATAAAGGTATTCTCCTTTTGCATATCAACAGACCAGTAAGCACATTTGCAGAACAAAGCACAGCTCAGTTTCACATGGTGCTATACTCCTTTTGAGGTTTTTAATACCTATTTAACAAACTACAACAAACTGCCAAAGTCTGTTCCTCAATCTGCATGCATTCTGCACTCACAAAGGATGCAATTAGGGGCGGGCATGTACAAATGAGGTGTGACTGAATTAGCTGCTTACAGCTACATTCGCCAAGCAGCTGTTTTGTTTCACGTGCCTACAGTTTTCCTGGCTTTCTCTGCTCTACTGCTTTTGGAAAATAGCTGCCTTGGACACCACAGACTCATGGTCTTCACTCCGAATTAGTTTTTCTAGTCTAGTGAAGCGAGTAGTTCCCATTATCTGATTTTTCTTGTCACTGTTTTAGGGGAGGATCCACAGGATAGTTTCTGAACTTTGGTTGAAGACTAAATCAAAGAACTAGAGAAACCCGAATCCTTCTTTCTTTCTTGTTACATTTTATGACTTCAACTGCATAGCATAAGGCACTCAGTGCTTGTATTTCAGGTACCTTACTGTTAGATGCTGAAGTGTAAATAACATATATGAGAATTGGATTTGCATAATCATTTGTTACTCATGGACAGAAATTTCCTGGTTTTTAATCAACCCCTTACCCAAGGTGTAATTTGAAGAAAATCCCAAGTTAACAAGCATTCTTCTCGATTTAGGATTTTAATAACTACAGTGCCATGTTCCTAGAGAGTTTTATTTTTTCTCTGCCATGCAGTTGCCTAACTCTTAAATCACATCTCATTTTGAAAAGCTTAAAATCATTTGTTATAAAACCCTTGGTGCAGATAAGACAGGCCACGTTACCCATTTTATTAAATCAGTAAGAAAATAGAGGTTTACTGGACTTGTATTTATGCAAAGTTTTAGAAAGGTAACTTAATTCACACAACACCGATAAACTAAGAAATTTAAAAGCTAACTTGTACAGCTTTTGCGGAAGAATCTCCCCAATATTTTGCTACGTTTACTAAAATTCAAGAGGTATACTGCAGTTTGCCTGTTTTAAAGCTAGTAAATGCCTAATTAAAAAGAAAACAACCAAACAACAACAAAAACAAACAATCAAACATAAAACCCCACTCTCCTCTACCTCGCTGTGGTGTTTGGAAGTATAGGCTGATGTGTTCACAGTGGGACAACTAACAGCTAAAGATAACGCCGGTTCAAGTTTGGCTTTGTAAAGAGGTGTAGCACACTCTCAGAGGAAAGGAAATACAAAGCTTCCCCCCCCACCTTTAAAAGGACTTGTATCATACATTTAAATTAACTCGAAAAATTCTCTGCTAATTGTTTAGAGTGTTAGCTTCCTGTCTCCTACTTTTCCCTCAGTGAAACAAACAGCAATAAAGTCCCAAAAATGTAGCTTGGTTGGCTCTCCTAGCACCTGTTTGCACGTTTTGAAACAACACAGTCACCTTAAGAAAAAAAAAAAAAAAAAGAAATCCCAACCCCAAATTTAAAAGCAATCAGCTCTTTACATTAATTCTTGCAATAGAATATAGAAGCAGATAATTGTGGGATAAGACATCAAACAAGTTGAGATATTATTGCTGCATATGAATATTTTGGTGTTACAAATGAGAATCAGCATTTGATTGCATTTCACATACTGAACTCAGTGCATTTGAAGAGTTTCGGAATCATAATGGTTTACCTACAGACACATGTACACTTTGGTGGTCTTCTGAATAATTTTCTAGGAATTTGCAGCTGAATGCCTTTAGGAATATGTACCCATACACATTGAAAACAAACAACACTCACTTTATAGATGCACAAAAACAAACACAAAAGGCCTTAGCTACACAAGTATGCACTCAAAACACTGTCTGCTTTTTCAACAGAAGAGAAAGCAAATTAAAGTGGGCAAACAATTCACAAGAAAATGCTGCCTGAAATATGTGGACCTTCCTATAATGGCATTATGAAGCTGAAATTATCCAACATGCAAAAAAGCACTGTTAATTTTGATTATAAAGAAATTAAAAGCATTATAACCATGCTTAGAAATTGTGTTTACTTAAAAATGGATGCAGGAAGAGCTAGATCTGTACTCTGAAAGTTGAGCATCATGCTAGGGAGGTTTTTTTCCTAAAAAGCACGCCCAACACATGCTACTTAGGAGAAGCATTTGGCTCAAAAACACAGAGCAAAGCCAAGAAATAACCAAAATAAATGTATCTCCACTATAGGTATTTTCCCTCTCAACCCACTACTATTCATGCCTCTTCCCATCTCTCTCAGCACTGGTTAGTTCACCTTCAGCATGCATAAGAGTTGAAGAGGAACTGTCCCTCCTACTCTACCTAATTTTGCTCAGCTGATTCCTTGCCCTGGACAATGGCTGCAGTGCGATGAACTCGTCACTTAAAGCAACTCTGTTGGAGTACATCTACAATTGGACAGAGAAGGGATGGAACATACATGTCAGTAAGTAGCAGCAGTAATTTTCTAAGAGAAAGACACAGGACAAGACATTGTTATTTAAGTGGAATACACATCATAAATGAAACAGAAGCCTGGTACCTTCAGGACAGCTCCTGGGGTCATCACAGTTACAGTTTGGTAGGACCATTCTTAAGTGTACCTTAACTTTCATACTGAGAAAAAAGGCTTATGCACTTTTACATCTGTACTTTACCAGACATTTTATCAGCATTATCTTTACCCCTCAATAATGCTGTGATTATACATTACTGTACAATCCCTCCTACATGATTCCTTAATACATTTATAGTTAGAAATTGCCCAGAAGCTACTTCTGGACAACAGACCCAAGTCAAACATAACATGATGGATTTTCCTTCAGGTCAGAGAAAAAACCCTTGTAACACAGGAAAAATGCATCACTGAAAAGTTGCAAACAATCACCCTAAGTGCATCAAGGAAGGTAAAGTTAACCAAATTAATTCATCTATAAAAAATAAATCATTCTTGACTGTCAAACTTAATATACTGACTTCCCAAAATGGAACAGAGAGATTTATGCTTTGAAGCTGTGACAGAACAGTATTTACATTTAGATGTTTATCTTCAGCAGAATTTATCAAATGTTTCTGTCTCATACCAGTTAAATCTTTACACTCGCTCATGAACAAATTAGCTACACGAAACCTCTAACTGATGACAGATTGACTGTTGATGCTATAACCTTATACCAAATAAAACATATAAAAATCAAGTTCCTTATATACTAATAGTAAGGCAAATGCCTACAGATACAGTGACTTCAGAGAATTAAGTTTGGTAAGTTGTACAACATACTCTTAGTTTCTGAAAAATTAAAACAATAGGGGTAAGTATTTTCAGTTGAGAAACCTGTGGTTTGCTCACTGCTCCTGGCAATGGTTTAGAATTTAACTGATGGTGGACAGAAACAAGTAACTTAAATAGGTGTAATTTAAAAAATATAAATCAGTGATTAGTTGATATAACAATTTATCTGGCCCTGACAAAAGTAACTGCAAACTAAACTTTTTCTCTCCCCCAATATGTAAATATACTGATTTAGCCATGGAATTAAACATGAATAATTAAAAATATTCAGTTATAAAGAGGGTGCGCCTACACTACAAAAACCCCCACATTTAAAAGAGCAATACATAAAGTTCCATATTCACAATTTCACTTTTTTTTAGATACCTTGACTTTGCATTTAGGACATTCTCCAAACTCATTTTAACTGAAAGGCAGAGTCCTTTCCTCTGCTTTGAAAGTGGAATTAAAATATTTACTAGAAATGTTAAACAAATCTAAAGGGGTATAATCATGAAGGAAGCATTCTGTCACTTTTTGACAATAAGTGTACTAAGCTGGCCATTTGTTTATCTTCACTTTGGTCTACTTCCACCCTACAAGAAAAGCCAATGAAATTCATTGGAACCGATTGTCCCATTAGAACTAAGAGTGGGAAAACCTCAGCCAATTAAGTCTCCAGAAAGGAACAAATGGTGCTTTCTTTTCACAAATAACTTTTTAATTCATTTCACTACCAGCTACACAGAGAGAAATCACTTAATGGCTGCTAAAGCAGTTCTGGTCAAATCAGGTTTTAGATACCTCGACTATGCAGTATCAGGGTTAAAGTGTTTACAGAAAAAAACACTTTACATTTTGGTAGACAGACTCTGCTGACACTGTCAAGTGGCGAAGCAGAATGGGAAAAAAGAAAAAAAAAAAACAAACAAAAGAAAGATGACTGATAGAGATGCACAAAGTACAATCCCCATGGCTATGAATCAAGCTATCACCACAGGAAAGGTGTTAGACATTCATCAAGATTCCTCTTAAAAACAAGGTCTGACTGTGTCCTTGACAACGCAACTGTAATGGAAGCAAAGTGAAGCTGGAAAAATCTTTATAACTGACTCAGAAAGCAAGAGAATGCAACAAGAACATGAATAAAGCTAGGGCAAAATAATGCAGGCTTCTTGCTTTTTAATTTAAGCAACTTCAAGAACATGAGAAACTTCCACAACCATCACAATACACTGCCAGACTGAAACAGCTGATCTCAGGAAGGAAGGAAAGAGAAGTGTTTGAGAAATACTGCCACTAGTTTTTGAATGAGAGGGGATAAAAAAAGTAAATATAATTATTTTTCCTATTTTCCTAGGATTTTTTCCTAAATTGAGACTCTTTAATCTAAAAAGGGCAGTAATGTGCAAATCAAGATTCTTATCAGGTCTAGTTGAATAGTTTTCTGAAAGCTAGTGGCTATTTAACGTGGCTTTTAGCTACTGATTTCCAAGAGTGGAAAAAGCAGCTAACAGCCCAGTTTTGGAAAGCACCTAATGGGTTATTTTTGTTACCAAGAGGTTTGTCAGAATGATGCTGATTCCAGGCAAATTAAGAGAATGTCTTGCATGGATTATAAGGGTAATAAAATTAAATAAATCAAAATGCACTTACATCAAAGTAATTAATTACAAGTTTAGATGCTAAAGGTAACAGCATTGTTGTAAGGTGGTTAAGAGTTCTACATGGCACACACAGCTCAGGGGAATTTGGAAAGAAACTCAACCAAGTTGAAAAATTAGGACACCAAAGAATCAGTATGTCACACAAATGGACTAAAAACTTCTAATGGGTTTGAGAACATAACTGCATATGGGATACATCTGTCAACTGTATTCTTTCTTCACTTATTTTTTCCTATGCTATTTGGCCTCTCATCAACGAGCTGGAAGAAACCAACCAAATCACTTGCAGATGAGAAAAAGATGCAGAAGGTAACAGGTTACTGATGTGTATTATTTTGTGAACTGAATACAGCCAGGGGATTCATTATTTCCATACATGGCATTGATGGAATGTTGTGTCCACTGATGAAATCCAGAATTCAAGATGGGGTTGAGGAGTGGTGAAGATTACAAAAGAAACACAAGAATGTTCAAAACACTGGAAATTAAACCTTTTGGACAAGAGATGCAAGCCTAATCTACTTATCAGTGAGAAAATTAACTTTATCACAAACCTAACCGTGAATAAAACAAAAAACTGTTAATAGAAGGCTTTTCAGTTCAGCAGAAGTAGTACAAAAAGATAAAATGCTGAAAACTGAAACCAGAGACAGTAACTATTAGAAGAATGGGTCAGGATGGCTTCTTCATAACTGTCACTTAAAAGAAAACTCTCCAACAGAGATAAGGTATTTACCTAAAGGGCAGCCTAATTTCAACAGAAGGATTTCAAGGAGTTTTTTTAGCCTTTGTCAGGCAAAAGGGAGACTCTATCTCAGCTTATCTTTAAACCTCTTCTGTGAAGTTATGAAAATACCAAACAGGTAATTATCTTTAATTACACAATTAACAATGAAGTCCATGGCATATGACATGATCAAGATTTAAGAAATACTAAGATGAGTCCTACTGAAGTAATTTTTAAATTATTGTTTTCATCACATTTTAGAACCATTCAGCGCCAATTACAGAGAACTTCTATCTCGACAAAAATGTGAACAAGTTCCCATCTTTAAAGTGTAGCACGATCCTCTCCTACACCTGCCAGCTGAGATGCAAAAGACTGAGTGACCCCTTTATAAATAATTCTACTATTAATATCAATTACTTGAACCTGAATGTGTTTCCTTGTAAAATGGTGTCATTTTTGTAACAGGAAATTGCCTTTTTAACTGAAAGCACTTTTATGCGTTAAATGTGACAGCAATGTAAAATGATAATTAAATATCACAGAAAAGTAATTAGTTTACAAGACTTTTTTTAGCAAACACATTCTTTAGACCATTGATCAAGATGGATACAAAAGCATAACATTACCTGAGCTTTTTCAGTATTTGTTGGTTGTAGGTGTCTGTACAGCACTTTCTTCACAACATCAATAAACAAACAAGCAACTACTATGAGGATTATGGCAAACCAAGCAGAACCACTTGACAACAGTTGAACAAATACAAAGTACATGTCCTGGGTATGTAAAAATGGCCTGAAAAGTCAAAATAAGTGGCAATTACTAAAAGGAAGTTTTAGAAACCTAAGTACAGTACAGGCAGGCTCAAATTTGTATCACTTTACATCAAGCAGCAAATGTCTTAGGATGCAGTTACAACTGCACACTGTTCATGAAGAAGTCTAGCAATCTGTTGGACCTGACCTGCAAAGACACTCTGGGGAAGAAGAGTAACGAACTTTGGAGGGAAACATTCTGGTTTAATTTTAAATTGTGGTACAGGGAATCAATCACCATCCTATCCCTTCAAGACCCCAGAATATAGGAAAAAGAAAATTCATCACTTTACTAATTCAAACTGCAGTGTCTTCATTTCTGCTGCAAACATTTACCCGTTGCAAAACACCCTTGGGAACCTATCTACTTTTTTAAAAGAGAGCCCACCTTATTTATAGTCACAGGCTGTTAAAAACAACGAATTCCTGCCCTTGAGCACAGGCCAGCTTAGTAGAGCTGCTCAAATTTCTGAAAGAATCCTCAAAAGCAACTGGCAGTTCTAGGTTTAAAAATTTATGTACCAGCACCTGTCACAAAGTTCAGAGCAAGATGGTAGAACATAATACTTCAGTGTTTTTTCATAGCTTCATCTATCACATGTGCTATAGAAAGGAGAGGGAAAAAAATAAATACATTAAAATAATAATAATAAAAAAACCACTCACCAGATAATTCCCCCATAAAACAAGGAGAATATGAAATAAAATACAATGGATCCCCAAGTAACAAAATGGTTTATCCATGTCCAGAAGTGAGTTTCTAGGGCCATCTAAAACAAAGAAAACTTCAGTGAACTTCCTTTCCTCCTATGTCACAGAAAATGATAAATACTGGACTGAACATACTTATGAACTCCCAGCTCAAACACTAAATATTGTAATGACACGCAAATATTATGAAGAAAACTTCTTAAGCACCATTGAAACCAAACATACAAACCACTTACCTGGAATCCTCAAGAATCAACTACTTCTGTATAACTTTTGAATAAATTAATAATTATTTTTCTATTACATATCTACTTATCTACCCCAAACCAGAGAGTAGTTAGTGGAATATCATACCTTCATCGTAACAGTTATAACCATAACAGTGAAGACCAAAGTACCAAATGTCCAGTTTCCAAACATCTAAGAAAACAGCAAGGCAAAATTCATGGAAAGAAAAAAATATAAAATCTGTTAAAAGCATTCACAGTAAAATTAGATTCTTCTCAAGTCAGCTACACTAATGAAACAAGTCTGTGGATATAAGCTAGTGACAGCTGATCAACATGAAAAAGCAAGGAGGATACAACACAAACTACTAGAAAAAAACCAGCTTATGAGAAAAGCAAAATCAACAACCCGAAGGTCATCTTTCTTCTTGGTTTAAAAGAAATCACCGCAGAGACTACGTGAAGTATGAAGAAAGTCCAAAACAGTAACATGAAATGAGAGGAAAATGAAGACATCAATTTGATCAATTACTTATATGCATTCATTCAGTAGAAAACAAATATTGAGTAGAAGGTATTCAGTTTAACCAAACTGCAAAGCACTTCTGAGTTTTAAATATTATCCAGATCATTTTCAACATGCAACATCACCTGAAAATTCACTTTTTACCCAAAGCACAATTTTACAATTCAAAAATAATGGTGCCATTGTATTTTTCAAAGAAAATTCTAAGGAAAAGACACTTTGTTTCAAGGCTAATAAACAAAATTAAACTTCAGTTCTAAAATGCTGTATCTATTGCTTTTGTATTCTATTGCTCATATTAATTAAATTATCAAAACTCTGAACAAGTTCTACAACAATAAAATCTCAGCTCTGACATCCAAGCAGGGATGCTGAGTTTGTCATGTATCTACACACACATGCCACTCAGACACACGCTACCATTCTACAACAGGTCCAACTGCTCTGCTTTTGAGAGCAGTCTGGGGCTGAAACTGAAGACGTTGCTGTTTCGTAGCTGGTTTTGCCACCGACACGCTGAGCGATGACCAAACCCTCGACTGAAGACTGAACAGCAAACTAAGCAAGCAGAAGAAAGGTACCACATGCAGACAGGCAATCAATTTCATCCTAGAGTTGATTTGTTAGTACAGCACAGAGGCATGGAACTGGGATTCACACAGTTGTAGTCCTTGTTACAGAGTCTGACTGAAAATATCCCAACAGCCTGATGACAGGTCTCACAACTGCTGCTTGAGGCAGCCATGAGCCTGGATCTACCAGTAATTTTGAACACCTTTGTTATAACATGTCTTGTGAAGCCTTCTATTTACTTTTCAGACCTATGGTAATGTTTAACAAGCCACATGCTTGCTGTTAACTGCTGCAATAATCATCTTAAAGTAAAATTAGACTACTGCTCCTAAGTGACCCGTGAAAAAAAGTGTCTTTGCTAACACTGGTCTCAATGCTCAGAGTTAGAATGCAAAACGCGAACAGATTCTTGCCACCATTTTATTTTTGAACACATTTACACTGTGGATGCTGCATCCTTTAATCCTGTGAAGTAACAGATACAATATTTTGTATCTCCTCCTCTTCTAAGCTCTTACCATTTGCCTGTTAGGTTTCAATATCTGACGACATGCACAGCATGAAAAAGGGGGGAGAAAAAGAGAACTAAAAGATCAAGTTGTTGCACATTGTGTTGAGGTAAGCCTAACAAACTGCCAGCATTAACAAATTATTTACAATCTCTTCTGCTTTGTTCCAAACTCAAATTTGGAATGAAAATGTGAGGTCTTCCACTAACACTACCCTGTATCCCGCTTTCACACTGTGATCACTTATTGAGGACTTCTCACACAAAAGCACTTCAGCAGTACACCAGTTTCTCTTGCCCTTAACTTCAGCTTTTTCAGGCACACACTAAATTTGCAACATACTTTATGCACTGCAGATAATCTACTGCAACACATAGTTCTACCAGTTCCAATAACAATCTTTTAGCAAACAGAAAGGTAGAGAGTAACTCCAAATAAATTCTAAGACTTTAAAGTCACACTACAGAGAACATGAGAAGCCAGAGGGCACCTGAAAGCTTTGTTTCCAGCATGCTCATATACTAAGTGTATATATATAAAAAGTCTCGAGAAACCATTAAAAGCACTTTCTCCATAAAGTCTACATTAGCATACTGGTCTAGAGTTACAGAATATAATATGTTGCCCAAACTACACAATTCTTACTAAATACAATGCAAAAAGTCTGTTTCTGCCTTGTGGACATTTACTAAGCCATTCTGAGGCAACATGCTTTGACAACTAAGACAGATGCCCAAAATGCACTGATTCATAATGAAGCATCGTTTCATTAGAAGAGTACTGAAGCTCCTTCACCAATTCACAAGGTCTTCAAAGTCACACAGCTTGTAACAAATGACAAGAGAGGACACACTTCTATCTCAGTTGTAAGAGACATTGTAGTCTAAAGCACAACTACTTGAGCTTTCTTATCAAATGCCTCATGATGAAATCTGTTCTCCAGCTCACTGCACCTCTCCTTTTCTCTGCAGGGATGCCAACCACCAGTTTGGATGCTCTCTGACTTCAGCCACTTGAGTCAATTCTGGTCATCATCTGTCCACCACTATATTGAATCCCTTTTTTTGGTTAAAATTCCTAAGATCTTAACCACTCCCTATCATCACTGTGAATACAGCATGATGCTATTTTAATACCTTGTGCCATAACTTGCAGCTTTATCAAGCACTGCACAAGAATTAGCAAGCACTTCACATCAGTAGTAGGAATGGCATAATGATAGAAGCAAGTGTATTTTTGCATCACTACTCATACTGTTTTACCAGACAAAAGTCAGTACATCTAACAGTTTTAAATGCGCTTAACTAACTCAGAACCAGGTAAAATGACAAAGCAAACTTGTAATGGTTTCATCCTAGCCATAGAGTTCTTTGTGTATGATTTTTTTTCCTATGAATTTTAACATCTTTAAAACATAAAGTGCTAGATCAGTATTTGATAATTTCATTAAGTTATTGTCTTAAAGACATTTACTGAATAAAAGTGTAATTTAAAAGAAGCTTGCACCACTTAATTTTTTTTTAAAATCTAAGTAATTACAGTGATAGATTTTAGTCTTGGCAGCTTCTAGATTTAAGCCTAATTTTATAACAGATGCTCAAGAGAAGTCACTGTTTGACACTGAAATTAAGTCCAATTCAAAATGAGTTTTGAATGAATAAATATTAATTCTCTTTTACTGTAGTTATGACACATGATTTTGACAAAAGCAGTGTAGAAAAAACAAAACTTAAGACAACCATAACACATTTATTATCTTGAAAGATACCTTCTTCATGGCCATACACTTTCTGACTACATGTCTTACAGTTTCCACACTAAGAAATGTTACTCAAGAGCACATGCGAATATTGGCAAAGCATCTTTGGTTATATGTAGTTCATAACACCAAAAATAAAGTGGTAGAATAAGTCTTGTGATATACCTGGCCATTTCCCAGCAGAGAAGTGTCTTCTCCCATCAGGAGATACGAGCCATAAAAGAAAACGAATGCATGAAAGAAGCCCAAGACAGTCCAATAAAGAAATGGTTTAAACCCCAGATGGGCGTTTTTACTGATGTCTCTGCAGAAATAAAACAGATTTGGATTTCAGATTGTCTTTATATAAGCCGTCAGCTATTCACTCTGCGTGACTGCTACTGCTTTGAATAAATCAACTGCACCAAGATACATTTAACAAATGCTGACATATGAAAAAAAAATACATAAATCATGGGCAAAGAGAACTCTGAGCTCTCATGATTTGCCTCTGCTTTATGCAGGGACCACCAGTGGGAAGGGTCGCAGGTCAAATTCAGAATAGCACGAACTAGAATTCTTCTCCCTGGAGGTGGAATTGAAAGATGAAGAAAAAGCCAGATCTCCTGACACTTGCCCCTTGTTCTGCTTAAAAGACCTTTACGAAAAGAGAAAAAGCTAAAACTATCTCTTTTTTTATGAAAACACGTACTTTTCTCAAAAAAAAACCCAACCCACCACAAAAAAGCAGTATGCAAGTACAATGTGCTACCATAGGGAAGACATCTAATTCTACAGGAAATCACTTCCCCTCTTCCTGAGCTATTCTTCATAGCTATTCCCCTCACCACAGTGTCCTTGGCTTTCATTTGTGTGCCCGAGTGATTTTTATCTCCTGTGTGTAACAGAGGAGAAGGCTGCTGGTCATGTAAGCTGACCAAGCACTCAATTCTCTTCCAGTCGTAACATGACTGACATAAACGCCCTCAGAGGGCTGGAGCACCTCTCCTACAAGAACAGGCTGAGGGATTTGGGTCTGTTCAGCCTGGAGAAGAGAAGGCTGCAGGGAGACCTTATAGCAGCCCTCCAGTGTCTGAAGGTGGCCTACAGGAAAGCTGGGGAGGGACTTCTTATAATGGCTGGGGAGGGACTTCTTATAATGGCACATGGTGACCAGACTGGGGGAAATGGCTTTAAACTAGAGCAGGGTAGATTTAGATTAGCTATTAACAAGTTCTTTACTATGAGGGTGGTGAGACACTGGAATGGGTTGCCCAGAGAAACTGTAGATGCCTCATCCCTGGAAGCATTTTAAGACCAGTCTGGATGAGGCTTTGAGCAACCTGGTCCAGTGGGAGGTATCTCTGCCCATGTCAGGGGGGCTGCAACTAGATGATCTTTAAGATCTCTTCCAGCTCAAGCTATCCTATGATAAAAAGATGTTTCTCTTAAAATATCCATGTCAATTAACTTTTAGGATGAAAACTATTTGGCTGTAGTTCTTCCTCTCCAAGCTATTTGCTAAAAATTGCATGACCTACAGAAGAAAGTACAGCACCAACAGATAGTAGCAAGTTCAGATTTCTGCAGATGCCACTGACATTCTCAATGGTGTGGTACTGTGGCAGTAGATAACATACGTTAGACATACGTACCGATAGAGCACGGGTTTACTCTGCAATACATGCGGATGCACATGCTGTTCAAAAAGACTGTATATGAGGACAGGCAAGGAAGTGAAACAAATATTGTACAAAGTCAGGTACACGCTGTCATAGAGTGTCTGAAAAAGGAAATAAAAAATATTTTGAGTCTTGAAAACAAAAAAGGTTGCTTATATTACAAAATTTATTAGCACACTAATAGCAGCAACAAATCATTAATGATGTGAATTTACTAGTTAGAAATATCCAGCTTAATTTTCTCTGTTTAATAGCTTGATGTTACTAGATAATTATGTGTGTGTGGCTTTTTTCTAAGTGTATAATCTGTGCTGCTTCTGTATAATTCTTTCCCTTTTTTTTTTTTTAGCTATTTGCCCCAAGTGTTTCATATGCATTCACCACAACGTAAGGCATCCAATACTTACTTGTTGTGAAAACAAACAGAAGAACTGATATAAAAACTGTGGTGTAATAAAGCACACATTCTGAAAGAAGAGAAGGAAATAGTTAATCCTCAGTACATGCCTCACAACCCTAAAACAAATTAACTCTTATAAGCTGCTAAAAGTACCCAGGGAGAACATAAAGCATTCCAGCATTTCACTTGGTGTATTTTGTTTGGGGCAGTGAACCTGAAAAATACAAACTTTATTATATGTGCCTGATGAACACATTTCATTACTTGAGTACAAGTAGCATTAAAGGAGGAGAAATCCATTCATTTTCCCCTCAGTTTCTTTTTTAAAATGTCTTTGCTAAATAATTTCCACATTTCATTCAAGAAAGTCTGTTACCTGCTCATGTGAGCTTTTTGCACAGGAGCAGACAAAACAGAACCCAAAACCTAACACCATGCTGTTACCTTTAAATGAAAACAAACAATATGACATAAAAAGTGGCTTGGTGACAAATTCTAGAACTTCAGGTAAATTTCAAATAAGATAGTGAATTTTGACTTCTTATGAAAAATGATGATCACCTTTAACAACAACAACAACAAAAAAACAACAAAAAACAAACAAACAAAAAAACACCCCAAAACCCCACAACACCAAAACCAAACCCACAAAACAAACCAACCAAAAACAAACAACCCAAAACAAACAAACAAAAACATTTTAGTATTTCAAGCACCACAGCCGAGAATTGAATTCCCAGGTCTGTCTCCCCACTCCTCCCTCTAGCATTCTGCTCAAGTTCACCCTGCTGTTCCATGTCCATAGCTCCCTGTGAGGTGTATCCAGACCAAGCATGCCTGCCTCTCTGCCTAGGAAAACACACTGTGATATTTAAAACCTATTTCTAGGGAGAAGTACTAAACAATTTCACAGTTAAACTACTGCATCTGGTTAAACTACTGCATCTGGTTATAAAATATATTCAAAAAGCCCACACTACCTGTTTGAACAGAGATGTTTAACGTGTTCTCAAGTAAAATCTTAGATCTGCAATAAATTTCTTGCTAAAGAAGAGTTACGCATTTTTCCGTGACCTTCACTGGCACACTCTGAAGACTTACCTTATAAAAAAAGTACTGTACAAGGGTTGCTATTCTAATATAGTAAAAGTGCCCATGAACAAAAAGCAACTTGGAGAGGAATTTAAACCGTGCTATTGCATAGTCACTGTTCCTTACAGCTTGTCTTCCTTCCTTGCCCATGATTCCTGTAACATTTGGGAAACAACACGGAAAACAGGTTAAACATTATAAAAACTAAAGTTTAATTAAATCCCACAACAATATACACCTGAAGCTACAAGTTCTGTTTTCCTGCACTTCAACATTACAAAGACTTCAGCAACTTAACAGTATCAAAAGAAGGCATTATTCTATACACTTACTACTAAAGGAAACTGTTCTTTTGATGCTGATCAATTAAAACCAATCAACCTAACAAACACACACCACCTCTAACAAACAAACCAACCAACCTAAACAAACAAAAAAAAAACCCACAGAACAACCAAAACCCCACTATTTCTGTAAACTATGATTAAGAAAAGATTCATGGGAAGACACAGACATAATGACACTCACTACAAAACCAAAATTCCCAAACCAAGCAAAGCATTTTAAGTCCATCACCAGTTACCAATTTGCTTAGAATGTTTTACTTGAGAGGTTTTTCTTACAATATCTCCTGGGAATAATATAGGGCCTGTACTCAACAGCAGAATAAAAGAAATGCTGTTCTTACAAAAGCAGTTTACTTAATCTGATGGGCTGACAATGTTTATCGCACCTGAACACAAATTCACTTCTAAAAACTATTATTAAGATTAGGAAAAGCATATAGAGAGAATACAAAATGCTCTTTTTATAGAAGAAAATTGTCCCAAGATTCCTGAAAACTAGACACTTAACCATGCTGGCCACTTTTGAATAAAGTAGTCTAAAGGTCCCATCACCCTTGACGGCAGACTTGCGAGTTCTGAGCAACATACATGTAATGTCTAATATGCTACAAACTGTAGTAAAAACTTGGATAATTTTATTTTTAATAAACTTCAGTTAGTTGACAAACTAGCTGTAGAATAAAGCACCACTTGCCTGTAACCTTCTCAGGCACACTGTATCCATGGCCTTAAAAACCATGGCCACCTGACTGACATGATAAACATCACATACACCTTTTTAATTACAAAGGTGACAGTTTGAATATCCTAATGCACCTTATGTAAGAATCTTCAGCATTTACTATTGTAAGAAACACCATCAAACAAAATCAGTAAATACCAAAGCGCTATATGACAGGTACCAGTTCAATTATAACTATGTTTTGTATTCTTTTCAGTAACACAGCAGAGAATAAGTTGAAAAGTCCTGGCCAGGTAAGAGAAGGCAATAGAAACAAAGAAAACTACCAAGATTAGCTGACAATCAGTAAGTTTCTCAAGAGATATAATGAAAGCCTTCTCCTCAAAGACAAACTAGACACAAATGGCATTTCCACAGTGACACAGACGTGATCTAAACAGCAGCAGTTTAGTGCAAAGAAAAATTTAAAGGTCAACTTCACATGCATCTTATTTGCCTCTATCTACTGACAAAAGAAAGTTACCTATGCCAACATGTGCTTCTTGTATCATGCTCACATCATTAGCACCATCACCGATCGCTAATGTTATAGGTTTCTCTGGAGACGTTTTTAACAGTCGCACTACCTGGAAAAACAAACAAACAAACAAACCAAACCCACACAATAAAAAGGAAAGAAATTTTTCAGATTACTCAGTCTACCTACAAACCATACCACTAATTCCCAAGTATCATAGTTTGTTACCTACACAGAAATATAATTAACATGTTTATGAACGTGCACACTTGGGTAAAAACGTCTTTGGCACGTCACAGACCCACATTCATTGCTCTAAAAAAGCTGCTTGCTTTGGTGCACAAGCCTTATTTAAATATTACATCTGCCTTGAGCTTATTTTGCTGTTCTTACTTAACACCAAATTAAGAGACGATTCTTTTACAACTTTCTCATACAAAGCAGTCAAGTAAAAGTTGGAACACAACATTTCCTTGTGGAGTAATCCAGATTTAATGCCCTGTACTAGACATGCCCTGATTCTACACATTTTCAATTAATGGAATTAATCAGTGTAAAAGATCCATCTGAAGAAAACCCCAATATATTAGCTTCAAGATCAATATATGCTTTTATGAAGGAAAAGTTTGTTCTTCAAGCAACTTCATTATCAACCGTGAGCATTCTCAGGTGGAAAAGTTACCAAAGAAAATATGACAGAATGAGAGAAGAAGATTGTTTACATACACTGCTCTGAAATCCTCAAAAGAAGAGCATTGACATCTGGCTTACAAAAAGGAAACAGCTCTTAACGTTAAGTGCCAATAATATTCTAACTAGAGAAGGGTGAGTTAGATGAGGCTTTTGCTCCCAGACAGCTCTAACTACCAGTTGAATCTTCACTAACTCAGTTATAAAAAGGTTGCAGAGGTAAAGGTGTGAATGCAGATCCATAAGGCTTTCTAAAACAAAAAAGAAATACTTCATTCCCCACCCAGAAGTTCCAGAAAACCCAAAGTGGAAATATCTGTAGAGCAGCAACAACATGAGGTAAGTAGACACAAACAACTGTGGCCAAATAACTGAGCTGTCATTGACAGCATCAATGCACTGATTCATAGGAGTGGTAACTCCACACAGGGAACAAAACGGTTATTAACTACAGTCCATAGCTCAGAGAAATCCACCTGATTCTGTGAATACATTCCTTAATTGCAGGTATTAATATTCAAGTTTAAAGGTTCCCCATTGCTAAAGGGTAATTATTTCAAGTACATTTAGCATTAGATCTTCGTAAGCAGCCTTACAGCGGTAGCAAGGCTGCAGCATGACATCCAGAGCAGTTCTCAGGAGATACCCAAGACTGCAGTAATTCTGACAGACAAACATCTACATGAAAAGGTCAAGACAAATCCTCTGGCAAATTTTAACAGCAGCAATCAGCAGCACCTCTGAATGACATGAAAGATATTTAGAAATGTTTCTAAGCCATAAAATATACAAAAAGAAGTAACAAGACTGCTAGCCGTATATTAAGAAGCATTAAAATTAAAGGAAAAGATGATGGAATTAACAACATGTCAGCTTAACCTTGGAACAGACCTCACAAAACGGGTGCCTACAGCAGAAAAACAGATGCAAAGCTAGGCTAAACTGCCACAGATTTCCTTCCCTTCCATATTGTGTGGCGTTTGTCTCCGTGATTTATATACTTCAGTGTTTACAATTAAAAAGTCGCTGCCATCAAAATTAGTTTTTACAGTACTGTGAGACAAAACACAGGAAGCAATGGAGTTTATCTGCTGGACAGGATAAGAACTAAGGAAAGCATTATTGGCTGCTATCTGCCAAATCCATCAGTACAAAACCATTATAAATCGAGTTAAATGACAAAATAAGAAGGATACAACATAGGCAGATAACTAGACCTTAAAGAGACAGGGTGGAAAAAAAAAATCAGCTAAAAGAGTGTACATAAAGTGGACACATCCAACAAACTGTTTTTCCTGTAACAGTTACAACTTCCTTTTAACATTTTGTGGAAACTAGTATTATATCAAGTTTTATATACAGATGAACAGTTTTATAATGAAGTGACTCTAAATACTGCATTAGAAGTGTGGCTAAATATTGGAAGCAGGAAGAGTGACCTCAAAATAGGTCACTCATGCTACAGTAAAACAGCCTGCTCTCCTTTCCATGTCTAGTACCTCACACAAGGGTTTCCTAGTGCTTTAAGGTAAAATGATGTCTTTTTTCCTTTTCTTTTTGACAATGTGTAAAGACAGATTAGGCAACAGTGTTCTTTCATAGGTTTAACATTACTGGAAATACATGCAAAAAGTCTTTAAAGCATACAAAAAGCTTAAAGTAATTAAAAAACCCTAAAAAAAGTAAGTCCAATAGCGGTATGTAATTGAATATTAGTCAAAAAAAGAAAGGAAAAAAGAGAAACATAAAATGAAGAAAGAAAATTTCAGAAGGAAAGAATATTATAGCTCTTCAGAGATTAGCTTTCTAGAGTAAAAGCAAAGTATCACAAACTCTGAATCTGAATCTTATCTGACCTGTATTTGAGTAAAATTAAATGCACATGAAGAAAAAATGATCTTAGATGACAGCATTAAGGAAAACTTTCCCTGGAGACCTGCGTCCTCAAAGCATGACAGAAATCCTTACAAGGCAAGGCTGACTGTATTCTCTCTTACCTTTGCTTTCTGAAGGGGTGCCATGCGACAGCACAACACTGCAGAACAGTTTTTGCAAACTTCCATGAACAGTTTTTCGTGTTCCCTGAGTGCAAGCGAAAGGCTGGTCCCATCCACAACCAGTCCATGCTGGATAACATGGTCTTCCTTTATTCTATTCAGGGACAAAAATGTTAGCTTTGTATCAGCGTGACGGAAAAGAATAAATTTTCATATAAACTATGTGGTTGCCCTCACAATAAGCAAAGAAATGAACCTGTTAGGCAGATTGCTTCTTCAAGTCTGTTTCTACATCAATTCAGACTTTTTTTAAAAAGGCAACTTCATGTGTTTGGCACATACAAAGATTGTAATGAAATTTGAAGATAAAAGAAACCCAAGTTAAAATAATGACAGCTCAGGTTTTTTACCTCTTAGCTAGCTGCCTCAGTTGTTCTGCGCATGTACTGTCTGACTTGTGTTGCACAAGCTCAAGGATGTTCATAGTTCTGTGGAAGTGTCCACATGACAAACTGACGCTAACAGCCGTTTCGTGCTTGTCTCCAGTGAGTACCCACACTTTAATACCAGCCAACCTGAGTGCTTCTATAGTTTCTTGGACTTTCTCCTGCAGTCTAGAAATGAGAAATATCTTAAATAACTAATCAAACACTTTACAAATTTAAGAGCTCACACTGTAACTCCACATCACTCCTCTAAGCTCAGTGCCATAATGATTGCAGACTGCATTTCCAATGTTATGTGTTTTCAGAGAATCGTAGTCTGGCAGATGATATTCCATTAAAAGCAATAAAACAAAGGCCTTGATGAAACAAAAACTGAACTTCAATCCTGCTAAGTGATCAAAAATGTGTAATAAGCATATCTTCATTTAAATTAGGAACTACTGTTGTATTTGAGACGCTTTAGAACAGTCTACAACAATTACTATCTACAGTGCTGCATGAAAAGCTTCTAAGTGCTCCCTCTGTACACTCCAGTGTACAATACACCCTCTGATTTACAGAATACACACCATGCAAGCAGACTGCTTTGCAAAGTAGCTATATATAGAAGTTTTCGCAAGGAATTAGCTGTTACCCTAAATATTTACTGCAATTATTTCATTTCATATACATTAAATCTCTCCTGATGAGGCACACTGTATGTCATAGTTATTAAGTCAAAATCAGTTGGTACAACATGTGTTTTGAAAGAGTGGTAAACAAAATAAACAAGAGTAGCAGAGAACATTTGGTCACGGCAGGGGAGTTTCTGATGGCACACATCGTGTTTCAGTTCTAAATCATAAACTTGCTATGTTTTTCAGCGCAGTTAGCAGTAACTCTATTGCATACTTGTCTTCTACTCCTGTAGCCCCAAGTAATTCCAGATCCCTTTCTATGAAGTTGAACACATCTGCTAATCTTTCCTCCCGTTGTTGTAAGGCAGTCCTGGCCTCATGAAGCCGTTTGCCAATTTCTTGATACTCCTCAGGTGTAAATCTTCTGTAGGCAACGCACAAAGTTCTCAGTCCTTTCTGTGAGAAAATAAAAGACAACATTCAGGATAGACTAGATTCTGATCTAACAAGGTATCACCTGCAATTTGTTCATTTTGAGTCACAGAATTTGTACTGGAAATTTGTACTTCTAATCAGCTGGGCAAGCATATCCACTTACCAAAGCAAATTCATCCACATGTATCCTTGTTTTGTCTATTTCTCCACTCTTACTGCGAGGAAGAATGGAAGATTCTGCTCCCTTTGTGAATAAAAGCTTTTCCCCTAAAAAGTAAAACAGAATAGAAAGTGAAAATACATACTATGCAAGAATTTCTCAATCTCACCTTGTGCAACTTTTGATCACTTACCTGAGGGACTCTCTACAATGACGCTCATTCGTCTGCGATTTGGATCAAACTCCAAAACATGAAGCAATCTATACCTGTATTTTTGTGTTTTCACAGAAGAAAGAAGGAGAAGAAAATTTTAGAAATAAATTTCTGAAGACAATTACTTATAAATATCTTCTTGCCCCACAGAGCTTTCTAGAAAGTGTCATTCTTCTATAGAAGAAAAAATCTAAAAGTAACATGACCATTATTGGCCAACAGTCACTGTTATCGTGTTTGTGGAAATTATTCTTTTCATCACTTTATATATAATTAATTGGAACAGGTTGCCCAGAGAGGTGGTGGAGGCCCTATCCTTGGAGGTTTTTAAGACCAGACTGGATGGGGCTCTGAACAACCTGCTCTAGTGGGAGGTGTCCCTGCCATTGGCAGGGGGGTTGGAACTAGATAATCTTTAAGGTCCCTTCCAACCCTGACAATTCTAGGATTCTATAATTAAATCCTAAGGGAATAAAAGGTTATTCTATCAATATGAATAGTTTCCTGAACACTAGCTTTACATCTGGAGATTACAATCAGCATCTACCTATTCCTTTACCCTTCTATTGTTACTTCAACTGTAACGTTCAAAATTGCATTTTGTTCCTAACGGTTGTAAACAATCTACACAGTGAAGAAAGGCTCTATGTTCCCTGCAAATTGAACTATTTCTTGTTATATTTTCACTAGTTTAGAAAATTAATTTTAGACATTTAAGTTTAAAGTACTGCAAACTAGCAGATCAAATAGATAAAAGGTGTTATGACATACTGAAGATACATAGTTATCAATAACATTTCTACTAATTTTGGGAAAGTTTAAAATACGTAACTAGACTTTGCATATATGAGACTCATTCTGGGAATTGCTAGAGCTGAAAGCACAAACTGTAATATCTGAATAAACAATCCAGTTTTCCAATTCAAATACAGTCAAAGCCTTTGAGGAATGGGCAAAGATACCAGTTGTTCTTATATACACCTACACAGAGTAACTTGCACAAAACTCTTGCAGCTCAGTTTTGATTCCTAAGGTCTAAGATGCAAGCTGTCTTGAAGACAACAAGGGAAGAGCATGAAAAAGACCATGCTGTGGAAAGGCAAGGTTTGCTTATGAACAGGGGGGATTAAAAAGAGAACTTTATATTAATCTTCACTACTATTCTGTCCTTGAAGGAATAAAACCTAATACCTTTCTGGTTTTCCAAGACTTTTTACTTCCATACTGTCCCCAGTAGTTCCAGTAAATACTACTCCAACCCTAAAAGGAAAATAAAATGTACATTTAATCATCACTTTATACATAATACCCAGTGACTGATTGTTGGGGAGGTGGCAGAGAAAAGGAAGATTCTTATACCCATTCTGGAGTAAGCAAAGACTAGTCACACTCTGCAATACTTTAACAGCAATGTAGTTTGTCCACTGTAATTTCTTGAGTATAGAAAAATATGTTATCTATATGAAATATGTATTATATCTAGTTATATAATGCTGATGTTTTGGTTATTTTATTTTTCTGTGTTTTCATAGTAAACTGACAATGCCAGGCCCTTGGCTTTACAATCTTTCTGAGCCATTTCTAAGGTCGCCCTAATAGGCCATTTCCAGTTGAGATTGTTCTGGCAGTACAACTCACCGGCTTGCAGCTTCAACTAAAGCTTTCTCATCTGGTGAAGAAGCATAATACTCCAGTTGGGGTGCTAGGCCATTGGCATGCCAGGGACCATCAGCACCATCTGTTTGATCTGCATTGATCTGCACCGTATGACAAAGACAAACCGCTTTCAAGAACAGCTCTTCCTCTTTCATCTGTAAGAAAGAAAAAACTTTATTTGTAACATTTACATATCAACCGAGTTTTTAACATACTTAATTAAAAATTATGGTTTTACTTAAAAATCTGCCAAGTATTCCATGTTAAATAATCACATCTTACCATGTTTAATATTACTTGTTCAGAATCATGTAACAGTTTCAAAAGCTGTATTTAAAAATGCTAATGCTAGAAGACTACTTCTCTGAAATAAAACATTTTCTAAGATATCTAATCATGGAAAAAAAAATAGGTCTTACCAAACTATGCCTATTTCCATCTGGAGAATCTTCAGAAAATCCCTCTGGAGTTAGTTTACCATTGACCTCTTGGTACTTTATGCCATTAATGGAGCACTCCCGAAACTGCATCTCATTTTCAGTTAATGTACCTGTTTTGTCTGTGAACACATACTCTACCTTTTGTAAAAGAAAACAAAAACCACACTTGAAATTGCATGTATTTGTTAGAAATAAAAAAAAAAATAAATTCAACTCATATTCTCCATACCCTTTTTTGATTATGTAAGAATTCTAATTTCTGCCATCAGATATTTATACCTTGTTTTTAAATTAATCAGAAATTAAAGCACAACCAACAAAAAGTAATTAGTTTTAATGTTAAAAAAATAGAAAACAGGTATAAACAGTCAAAGAAAGAAACAATATAAAATTTTTCACTCTACCTGTCCCAATTCCTCATTGAGGTCTGAAGTATTTACTTGTGCTCTCTGGTTGGTTTCTTTGTGATAGAGGTCAAGATCCCAGCCAATAAAAAAAGATCCAAGAAACTTCTGCATCTCAACAGTCACATAAAGTGAAATAGGTATGATAAAATTGTAAAGTACTAGAAAAGCAAGAAAATCTGAAATAAACCTCAGAATCTACAAGAGAAAAAAAGAAAATATAAAGATTACTGCAGTGACCAGGTGAAATGTGGTTACTTAGTAGTGTTTCAATATGCACGAAAAATGACAAATTTAAGTTTGGTGCTGCAAGAGATCAATCCAAACTAGACTAGAAAACAAAGACTGAGAACAGCAACTAATCTAAGAGAAGGTACAGTGAGAAGTGACAATTACTAAGGTTAGCAAGTTTCTTCAATCAGTGTTAAATAACAACCTGCACAACACAGGGCAGATGAACAGAGAAGCACTCCAAGTAAGGATGTCTGCATACTGAGAAATGCAAGGTAGATTGTAGAAGTAAACAAGGGAGAAAGAAAAATAGAAGACAGGATAGAAGGAAAGTGACAATGCAGAATCACAGATGCTTCTGTACGTTCCTGAAGGCAAAGGAATGGAAAGATTGAGTAAATACTTAATTCTATTAACACCTGTAAAGGCTCCAGAGGCTAGTCTAACTCACTTAGTAACTAGTTGAAATGAACAGGAGCCAAGAATTTATTTGATTGACCACTTCAAATATTGAGAAGTGTGTTAAGGGGGTGCAGGTACTAAAAAGTCACTGAACAATTCAAAAAATTTTTAATTAATTTAGTACTTTCCAACATGATGCTTTTAGATAAAATTATTTTAGAACACACCAAAAAGTTTTTGATAACTGCAGTGGTAACAGGAATTATTAATTTTAAATAAAACACAGCATTGAAATGCTTCTCCAGTTAAACTGCATAAACCCTCTGCATAACATGCTTCTAAGAAAGTTGTTCCACTGAAAGGGCAGTAAAGTCCTAACACTCACTGAATCAAAGACGTTCTTGAATTCTTTCTTTCTCCTTCTGGAACCACAATGTAGTAACTGTAACCTTCACTCTACTTGTGAAGCAGAGCAGAACTCTCCTGTCTTGGGATGCAGACTTTTTTGCACACACGACATCGAGTGAGCACAATCAACTCCCAACTCTCTGGGAGATTGTCCTGGTTTGAGTGAGAACAGAACTAATTCTGTTCAATGATTTTACTTTTCAGTTCAGTTCTTCTAACTAACTGCACTGTCTGAAGTTAGCAGCCTGTTTTCACAGACAGTGCTGCTGGCAGTGATAACACCTCATGTTTAGAGTTACTACCAAGGATTGGTGTGCAGACCAAGGCCACTGCTGGATCTTGTGTACCACACTGTGGGGGGGTGCAGAAAATGAAATGCTGCACCTGCAGGGAGGAGCAGACAGGGCAGGTGACCCCAAAATGACCAGCAAGGGATTCCATCCCATATACATCACACTTTGTATATAGCTGAGGGATCAGGATGGTCTAGGGTCTCTCTACTCGGTCCCTCTCTTCTCCCTCTCTTCACCAGCTATGCTCGGCTTGGGTCCTCTTTCAGTTCCTTCCTTGGAGCATCCAAGGAGGACTCTGTCCGTTCTGCCCTTGATCCCAACTGGTGTGTTCCTAAATCTGGTACCAAAGTCCAGCTCCTGAACACAGCTCCCGTCTGCTGCAGGGCCCAGGCTGGGACTCTCCCAGTGCCCGCTCCACAGCATCGGTGGTGATGGTGATATAATTACCATCAGGGGGGCTGGATTTTATACTAGTTTTGTATATATTTCATTTTTTTTATTGTTGTTATTTTCATTAAAGCTGTTCTAGCTTCTTTTCTAATGGATAAGTCTCTGTCCCTTATTCCCTTTCTCTTCCCCTTTGGGGAGGGAGGAGAGTTAACAGAGAGTGTCTGTTGTTGGTCTAAGGGGCTGTCCTGACTCTAAACCATGACAGAGACAGGGAGGGTGTGGGTGTTAAACATCTGATACCACATAACATGTGGAAACTGGATTTCCAATTCCTTTGTCCTTTTCAATTCCCCTCTGTTTCTTAGAATCAGCTTCAGCCAGCTCCTAAATGGCTTTGGAAGAAGGTAGAGTTGTACAGAAATCAAAAATTAAACAGTACAAAGAATTAATACAGAATGATTAAAAAAAAACAGTTCTCAGAACTGCAGACTTAAGGGACAGCTCAAAGCCCCGATCTCTACAGGAAAGCAGAAAGGTAAGCAGGAGCTTGAGCAAAATTACAGGCTTCCAAAATTGTCTAAACCATCTCAACATCACCAAATGTCCAAAATGCCCAAACTGTGAAATCACTGCAATGGAACATACACAAGAACAGCCACCCCACCTCCTCTTCTCAGTTAAAGAATAACAAAAGTCACACAAAAAACCCCAGTAACAATGATAAGAACATAGAACCTCAGAAGTATGTCCTAACAAACCCCACATTTTTTTTACAATAACTTGTTTTTGTTTTGTTTTCAAAAAGGAGGAAAAAGTCCAGCCAGGGGCAGATGTAAGCTATTTCTACAAATGGGTGAAGCTACACAGGACTAAATCAAAAATGCTGGGACAATAGCACACAGACTTGCAAGTGGATCACATGGTAGTTACACCTATATCCAAAACCAGAGACATAATAAATATCACACTCAGCATACAAAGGTTGAGGATTCCTTAGATATGCCACTTTACCTTACTGCTGTTTCTTTCATGCTCTGTTTTTTCATTATACCAAGGCTCATCCCACTTTCCTTCAGCTTGCCATGCATACTTTAAAATAGTGCTCAGAATGGCTTCAAAGAGGAGGATTATAAGATAAATAATCAAAAAGGAATTCATGGACCTAAAAAAAGGCAAAAACCAAACCAAAACAAACAACTTCATATTATTTTACTTAATCTGTTGACACACTGTGGTTACATGAATTGATCAAAATCTTACTGGATTATCTTTTTTTTTTAATGTATCCTGTGTTTGATACAAATATTTATAAAATTTCTATGTGACAACCAACAGAAGTGAAAAGAAATCCTACATCTGATTAAGATATATTCCACATATAGCAATATGAGGACTAGATATGCAACAATACCCCAAGAGTTGACTTGTGTCACACCTCTTTGTCCTTCTGTTCTCCCGAGTATCTAGCAAGGCTGTGCATGCAGTACAAACAGCCACAGTGGAAATGCAAGACTGCACCTTCTTCAGTTATAAGAGTACTACCACGTGTATGTGGTTGTTCAACACAGGCCATGCTATGCCAGGATAATCTCAAACTTGCCTCTATAACCTGCAGTGCTAGCCAGACCATCTCTCCACCCCTTGCTTTGCCGATTGAACTTTTCCTGTGTACTCTACAGTTTTGATTGTATCTGCCTTTAGCAGAATAATCAATCCCATGTTTGCAAAAGAATGCTGGGAGGTTCTCTCATATTTTCAGTGAATGGAATAAAGGCAACACATCATAACTCCCTTTTTGAATAAGTCATGAAGTTCAACATATAAATCTCTAGTATAGTAACACCCATCCTGTTTCCATAAGCAACCTGAGCTTGCAACTTGTCCTAGAAGCAACATTCATTGTAAAACATACCTGGATAGGCTATATCCATTAGACCATGTGAAACAAAGCTATCTTCCATTATATCAAATACTGTGATTCAGGAAAAAGATTTGTAAGCAATTAAGACTTCATTTTAATCCATCCTCTTTTAAGGCACGATGCAGTTGTAAAGGATGCAAAGAACAGCAGAGGCTGTGACTGTTGTGAAAACTCTGTCTGAGCAGCTGGTTCAAGGAGCATTTCACCTATCATTAAATGACCTCCACATCTCAAAACCAAACCTCTCTAACTTCTTCAGCTTTATTTCTTTTTAAGCTTGGGCATTTTAACTTTGTACACTACTGAAAGAAACAATAAAGGATGAAATAGCAAGGAAAGGATTTTCTATTTATAGCTTCCTGCTGAAGTCAAAGCAATTAAACTCCTTTCCCTTGCCTACAACCCAGTGACGGCATCATCAGGTTATTAACATTACCAAGGAAAAACTAAGTTAAAACTCTACAAATAAGAAATATATTAGAAAATAAACATACTTTTCTACTGCTGACCGTTTCTGAGATTTACTCTTGTAATTTAATGCCATCTTTGTCTCCATACCTGTATACACTGCAACACCTGGGAAGGAAGGGGGGGAGAATAGTTATACTTTATTTTCTGCATGTATGCAGTTGGTAGAATTTTTCATCTAACAAGTGGTGATATTACTTGTGTTTACTTCAGTACAATGGTGAGACAGTATTTTGGACACATTTGCAATATTCTGCTACAGTAAAACTGTACCACTGAAGTAATTTTAATGCCTGCTTAAAACACTGTTCATTATTATGACCGTACTGCTCTTCAATATCTATTTTATGGAATACAGAATAGTAAATCTCAGGAGAAAGTCTTGACTAATGGGTAATGGCAACAACAAGCCATTTATCCATTGGAGTGAAGTTATTCCTTTATCAAACCACTTCAAATATTTTCACAGAGCAGAGCTGGAACCATATATCCTTAGAGATTCTTCAGCATAACATTACTTTCATCTATAATCACATCCACACAGGTAACAGTCAGCAAGATTATTACAATTTCCTCAGTGCAACTAGAATTAAACCACAGTTCATCAACATGTTTTAAGAAGAGAACACTCTTTAAATATTTAGGTGTCTACAAACCAAATATTTCTTTTGTGTTTTTTAATCTTGCTCCACGAAGTAAGAGACTTTCAGGCCCAAGAGGTCTAAAAAGAAACAGACAGACCAGTATTTAAAAAATAGTTGTTCTGTATTCTGTAGGACTAATGAAATTCAGTTTGTTATGTACAGTTGTTCTAGATCCATTATGAATTCCCACTGCAAGAACTCTGCACCCACCCTTATTTAGGTCCATGGTCAACCCTCTTTGGCCACACCTCACCCGCACATCTCCACAAAGCTCAGTTTCCTCTGGTCACTGCCATATTCTCTCACCACTGCTCAACATCCCATCATTAGTGACTGAGATGAATATACCAAATGGCTGGTTCAAAGAGACCTGCAAGTTACTTGATAAGCCAGAATGCAAAAAAAAAAAAAAGTTTTTTTGAAAGCTTGATGATCAACAATGCTCAAGAGAAAATAATTCAATAACTTGCATGCTAAATATTCCTAAAAATCTGGCCATTTCTTTGGAGTGATTTCCATGTCTTTATTTCAAACCATAACCCTTCTCAATCCTGTTCTTCCTAATTTCTCTCCTGTCCTGTTGTGGGGAGAAGTGAATGAGCAGCTGTGTGGATGCTTAGGTGCTAGCTGGGGAAAACCCATCTCAGTTAGCAATCTTTTGAGGAAGTCCACAGAGTAGGTCTGTAAGAGACTTCACATCTTTGTTTCTCTATTTTCATGTGTTTACTTGCATGCTAGCTTGCCACGACCGCCCAGGGAAAGGCTGTCAGCAAGTGATTAGGTGCACAGAGCTTCATGTGCACACAATTATGTGTTCACTATTAGAAATGTAAGCACTTCTCTTTACAGTGCAGTTAGTACAGTAGTTTGAAATATATACTAAAAACTACAAATCTGTAGCACAGCCTTTGTTAAAACAGACTTGGTATTTTCTAGGGATTACAACTGCAAAAAATGTGCTCAGTGCCTCTCATAAACAGACAACAGGGTATCTGTTCTAATCTACATCATAATGCCACTGGAAAATGTTGATCAATAAATGTTTTAAATAACAAAAAGCAACAAAGTTATCAGCTGATTATCAGTGCCTAAAAATTACCCCCTTCAGAAAAGTCCATCTTTCCAAGGAATGAGCTTTATTTCACTAATTTTTTCTCATGTCCATCTGAAATAGACCGCTACAACTGACACTTTCAGTAAAAATACACCTCCCCTTGCATATATTCAACAAACAACGATTTTTTGTGATGGTCATGTTTTTAACCACCTCCATCAGTTCTAAACATAGAATCTTACAGAATGTAACTTACCGTACAACCTCTTCAGTTTGTTGACTTATAGTTATTCTTCCAACAAATCTATGAAAGATGGCCATATGTTAGAAATATCTATGAGTCTTTATGACTCAAAAAAATGTAAAAAACTCCTCTATATTTACAAAAAAAAATTACTGGTTCACAGGTACAAAATATTCCACTTTTATTAACAATAGGTCAACACTGGCAATAATTTTACAAGAGATATTTCACAACAGAAACATTTATCCTTCAAAAGAGCAGCTGAGAAAGCCTATTACATGTCATTAATAAAACCACAGATATTTCTGCTCAGTTAAAACAGATTGTGAGTTGATGTTTCAGTAAGAAGCAATTCCTCAACACATGTAAATTAGCATATTATCCAACAGAAAAAGTAACTTTTCATTTAATAAAGCCAATCTACTCTCCTTTTTAAATCTGACGTGCCCATTTATAGCACAGCCCCAGCTACAGACAGGGGCATAAGCTTCTACAGGAATTGTACCTGAACTTGATGTTCTCTAAAAACTGAACTAAGTATCAAATACTTGAGTGGCTGTTCAAACTAAGCATCTTAATTTTTAGAAAATTTAATATTTCTCAATGATCCCAAAGCTTACTTAAGAATAGCTGCTTTGATACACTTGGATCCTGAAACCTACTACTTGATAACTACCATTTACCACTGTACAATTCACGAGAAACTTGGATGGGAATAAAACTTTTTTAACCTATAATACTGTTTTACAGGGTGTAGGGCATTGCTTGTTGAAGTTAAAAGCTCAAGTGAAAACTCTCAGATACCACCAGGCTTTTCTGCTGCTGAAGAATGGAGTTCAAATCTTCCCTTAAGCATATGCAAAATAAACACGACCAACACATATTCTTAGGACTAACAGGAGCTTAGAAGAAATTGCTAAGGTTTGAGTTAATTACATTAAAAATTAGAGTACTGAAATCTCCTGGCAGAACGTTAAGCAACTCTTTCTCCAACTTGCTCAGACTCATAGGCCATTATTTTTTTTTTAAATCTGGAAAAAAGTTTACTGGTTAGAACAGAAATCTACGTAAGTGTCATGATTAAAATATAAAAAGTAAATATTATCCTGTAATTTCTAATTTACTACTGAAAAACTCAAATTTAACTTGTTACTTCAACTGTGAGTGCAGTATAAATGCACTAGTTATCAAAACCTAGAATTTAATCAAATGTCTGACGCTATTTTAATCCCAGCGACATTCCTAATGATAAACACTTCATTTTGATTTAATTTCAAAATATTTACTAATAAAGTGCTACCTGTATAGATCTGCTTCTGGCTGCTGACATTCTATAACAGCTACAAGTTTATCCAGGTTGGCAACGGACTGTAAGACTGCTGTTTCTGGGACTGCAACATGTGTCTGTAAAACAGTGTCCATGAAGTTAATGATACAGGACTGCCGGGCAGCAGGGACATTTTGATGAGCTGAAGTAAAAATGGCATCACAAATTAACTACATTCTGTTTCAAAGCAGTAACCCAGACCTTAAGATTTGTCTCTCCATCCAAACTTGCGGTAGTAACATGGCATGAACCGTCAACTCGGTCAGATGACAGAAGCACCAGATCAACAGGAAAAGTCTCATCTTTGGCTACTCTGACGATGTCTCCCACCTAATGAAGTGAACACAAATGAGAAGATAAGAGATAAACTCACTTCGGCATCATTACCAGTTCGTGAGGAAACAGGCCACAGTTATTAGCAGTGAAACAAGAGCTTTAGCTATGCGACAGAAACAAGATTTTCAATTTGCTCTTAGACACATACCCGGATGTTTTTAGATCTAGTTTTTACAAGGCCACCACTTCGAACAACATAAACCGGAGCACCATTTACTTCATTGTCTGCTTTATGTCGGAGCCAGTCTTCATAACCCTGCAGAAAACACATAAAAATTCACTTTTAAGCAAGAAACCTACCAAGCATAACAAATATCTTTTGAGTAAACATACTTCAAATTACTTCCTGCATAGCCTGGATAGAGGTACTAACTTCTCTTGAGTTTCTACTGCAAATGTTACTCATGAACCTGGAAAAACTCTTCATTTTCACCCACGTTACACAAATAAGTAAAGGCAAATTAAATAGCAAAAATAAAGAAACTTAACAAACCTATGTTCTGTTAAACAGGAAGTGACATTTGCTGCAAATGAGAACACACATTTATTCAATCTTTTATCTATATGGCTTAGTATAAAACAAAACTTGGAATAGTCCCAGTCACTCTTATGGATTCCATTTTTTAATTTTTTTTAAATTTTTTTTTCCCTAAGAGAAGTAACAGACTGAAATTACTTCATGTCATACCATCTAGCATTTTTTATAGCTGCTGCCATAGACTATGCATGAAATCTTAACATTTTTTAATTTTGTATGACATGCTGTTCACACACAAGAGCTGTATAGCCAGAGATGACCAAGAAGATTTTAGTTCTTTGTGAGGCCTAATGCAAAATTTCACAGCAATTGAGTTTTTAATGGCTAAATTAAGCAGTTTTCCTTTAGCTGATATTCAGCACCCCTTTAAGCACCCTTTATCCCATGGACACACAGATGCAATCATCCATGCGAGTCAATCCAGGTATATTATTCCCCTCCTATTTTCCTAAAGTATTAGTACATTGTTTATTTACTCTAATAGCATGATTGTCAACAGCATGATCTCTGATCACCAAGTCTAGGTACTGTTCAGAAAGCCCCATGAGCAAGCACAAGAAATGGATCAAGTCCATGCAGGAGGTTGGACTGTGTCTTAGATCCTGGCAAGACTCCTACGAGTTATTTGCAGTAATAGAGATATTTCCTAAAATGCTTTTCTGCAGGTATAAAAAATATGAGAGGGTTCAAACTACTTCCTTGGAAGTCTGTAGACAGAAGAAGGGAGCCCTCTGAAAGGGCAGGCATAACCCCAGCTCATTCTAGTACACTACAAACATTTTAAGAATGTCTTAATACAAAGAGTACTAATGCAGATGCAGTTTGGAGAACTATGCATTTGGAGGAAAGTTCTGTGGTGAATTTAGCATGTTAAAAGTATAGCTTTGCAGTTTTACCTTTATCACCTCCACTGTTACTAGCACAAATGAGTAAGGACAGCACAACTGCACTACTGAGCTCTTGAAGGGGGACAGGGGAAGCTTTATATGCCAACTGCTTAAAAATAATTAGCTAGTGTGCAGTTATAGCAGCCACACAAAAAGATACTGGGAAATCAGAATCCTAAAACACCTAAGTAAGAAAAAGCAAGAGTCAGTACCTACAGCTCCTTGCTAAAGGTGACTGACAGAAGAAAACAAGGATTTAACTAACATCCAGTAACCTTGGGGCATTTGACTCATAAACTTGAACAGCTGAGCAATATGGGCATTTGGCAAAGAATGGAATTTTACCTTCTTTAGAAAGTACAGATTTCAGCTCTTTCTCCATCTGACACCTATTGCCTACAACACAAGGGTGACACCTCACACCAGGGAATTCTTCAGAGCCAACATACTAGGGTCAGTTTAAATTCCCTCAAAACGTACCTAATGCGGCATTTTTGAGCTAGTTCTTTACCCTCACTTGCAAATACTGCAAAAACCCTATGAAAAAGAAAGATGCAATAGGAGTACAGGGAATATTGATTACTTGCATGAAAAGAAATTAAAACAGAAAAATCCCTCAAATTATATTCTTAAATCCTGCTTCAATAACTGCATCAATGTACTTGAGATAAGGACAAAATTCAAACAGGCCTGCATATTATATTACCAGGTTTTTCATGCTCAACTTAGGGCTGTATTTAATCAAAACCTGCAAAGTAGATGTTTCTAATTTACCCGAGAGTCACGTAAACATCTGTCCTATCGGCTTGTTTGCTAAATACCTATGATCTCACTGAAATGGACTATGTTCTCTACAGTTCCTCAGGAAATACCTTTATTTTGTTATATTTTGGGTTGGGTTTTTTTAAACTTAAATTTTTGTCTTTTATTTCTATTTATTTTATTTACTAATTTTGGACTCCTCTGAGGACTGCATGCGCACCTTCAGGAAAGGAGGGAAGTGCTCTGGCTAACAAGATAGACAAAATGACACAGCAAGAGTTGCACCACTTTGCAGTCTTGTACGTCCTTCTTCTGACCTAGGTGCAATTACACTTCTAAGAAGCTCTATATCCTTGTCTGAGATTAAAATAAAGTTGAGTTTTGAGGTTTGCTAGAGATGTCATATTTACTGGCCTTGAAGCAAGGAAGAGTTTTCCCACCCACTGCTAAGCTTCTCAAACCCTCATACAGTTAATGCTTCTATTTTTCCCCTTCTTCTTTTGAGAGGCTATTAAGTTATAGTTCAACATTTATCCTGATATAACTATGTATAGAATCAGTGCCCTGCAGCTTTCAAAAGGGGTTTCTTCCCCTAAATTCCGATTCCTATTCCACTTCTGGTTTGAAAGAAAATGGGAGTTGGTTTTGAGACTGTACTGGGTATTTTCCCCTCTGCATTCCCAGAGAAGATTTATCTTTCTTCCTTGTCCGAGGCAGCCTCTTGGAAACATCACACTGAATTGTCTTTCCAAGATAACAGCTTGTGAATACTCTTTGCCTACTTTGCAGCAGGTAGGATAAACATGATATTCCACTAGATCAGTTCAGGTTATTCCAATAGTCCTTGCAGTGACATTTGGGACAATTGGAAAAACTCTTTATACTAAGCAAGTCATGAATTATTTGAAACTTCTAGAAAGGATGGTAGAATCTCTATGCTTTGCAAATATGGGAAGATACTTGTATCATCAATATTTTCCCAATATAAGATTGCACATCTGGAAATGAGGTGGCAACAGATTATTTTTGACTACAGCACAATCTCTTGCAGTTGACACAGCATTAGGGGATATTTACCATTGCCTATTTATGACTATAGCTCTTGAACATGTGATTTTTTTGGGGGTGATGATAACAACTGCAATCAAATTGGATTAGGGCACTCTATATAGACAAATTGCACAGCAGGAAAATGAAATGTTAGTTCAAATATTACTCCAGCATTAAGATTCCTCTCTGTCCCAAAAAACATTCTATCCACTTGAAAGCTAGAGATATTTTTACTTTTGCCCTATTTCAGGGTGGCTTTGGGTCTTACTGGCACAGGAGGTAAATTGAAATTCCAGTTGTAGCTCCAGAACAGTCTCCTGCTTACTTTTCAGTTGCTATGACTGCATCTCTTCCCCAGACAGCACTGTCAAGCCCTTTGAAGGGGATAGATCCTGAAAATTACCTCCCTGCAGAAAAGATTGTAGTTTCTGTCCACATCACCTCTGTTTCTTTCTTTCTCCTCTTGCTTTAAGTGTTTAAAGAAAATAGATTTTTTTTTCTTTTCTTTTAAACTTTCTTCTTTGAGGGGTTCTGTGTCTTTGTAGGCTACAGGATGATTTTTGAACAAGATTTCTATTAAACCTACTTAAGATTTTTCTTATTTCAAGTGCTATAAAGCACCCAAAATGTTTTATGCAACAAAATAAAAGAAAATATACCCAAAAGTTTTCTAAACTGTAGCTTTTACCTGGTACAGGATTACAGTTAATATCTGTTTTATAGCATGAAACACGCTCCTTGGGGCAAAGTCTGCCTTTTACCTACTGACAAACACGGATGGCACCACTGCTTCATCTACCCAAACTCCTTCCTCAGCGTGTCATGTGGGAGGATTGGTTTTAATAGGCAGTGAGGTGTGCCAAAGGAATAAGTGAGGAGTTTTCAGAAAAGGTCTTATAACAAGTGACATGCAATGTTTAGACAAAAATGCTGTCTGACAGTCATTCACTGTCCATTCAAGGGTACCACAGTGAGTCACTGAGCACTCAACAACTAACCAAAATGCTGAAGTTCAAGAATCTAAACAAATATGAAATACAAAAACCTTTATAAAAGTAACACATTTTAAACTTTATTTTTAGCATCTCAAGATTATCTTGGTCAGGTGTTGTTAAGTAACTTTACCTTAAAAAGACATGCTTTAAGGTTTTTGCCCTTTACCTGTTTTATGGCTGTCACAGTTATGACAAAGAACAATGGCAATCCACTGGTAATAGGACTGGTAGGGGTATCTATCATGAGCTAAAAGAGAAGAAAATATGAAGATTAGCCCTATTTTTTTTTCAGAATTGTACTTAAAAAAAACCAAACACAAACAAACAAAAACCCCAAGCAAACAAACAAAAAAAGAACAACAAAAAAAAACCCCAACCCAAACGAGAAGACACCTATTTTCAGAACTCCTCATTATAACATGTAAGTATCTCTATTGCACTTTTTGCAATATTTTTGGAGCAGAATTCACTTCCTGACATCTAAATAACACATGTCAATAACAATAGAAACAAAGTTTCTAGGGCACAGAACAGCCTTAATCACATTGTAATTCATGTGCCAATTTTAAGAGTCTTTAGTAAAAGGAAGGTATGTTTTCATCCTAGATAGATGAATTCAAAAGTGTATTACCAAGGAAGGCAGGCTAGATTTCACAAAGCTGTTTCAATACTCTATACAAGCTACTGCTTAACAGCAATGTAGAGTATAAAAACATCCACTAAATGCAGTTAAAAAAATAGTAATTCCCAACAGTTTTGAGAACACTTTCTTAGACTGTTCCTTTCTGGCTCCCCCAAGTTAACATGCAGTTTTTACAATTTGTGCTATTATTGCTGGCATGCCAAAAGTGCAGTGTATACACCAAAATTCTATATGTGAGGGGGATGTCAGTGGTTTTCCTCTGCTGCGGGAAAAAAACACAGTCAAGTGCTGTAAAGAAAATATAGGCAAGAACTATTCAAAACCACAGATATTGATTTCATCCACTTTACCTGAGATTTATGGCATTGCTTTGGGAACCATTAAAGAAGAAGAAGAAAAATAATCATACATGAAGTTTGCTCTGTCAAGAGCCAAGAACCTTATTAAAAAAAACAGATTATGCCACACAACAAAAATCAGATCTAGTTTGCAATATTGTCTGTTCAACTGCAGCTTTGCAACTTCAGCTTGGAAGCATGTTGACCAAGAAAACTGATGCTAAAGACATATGATTTTTTTTCTGGATAGGGTCAACCACAACATTTCTGCCCTCTACACTCTCCTCTTCTTTCTCAAGAGAGGCTTGTATGTGGAAATGGAGCAAGTGTTGTGCTGGTGAAACTGTCACGTCAGCCTGCTCCCCTTGTGTCTTTCATCAGAACACCATGGCCCTTTGCCTGCTACACAGCTGGGCACACATCCATCACACAAGTGGTGTGGAGCCTCATATAACCAAAATGCAGTCTGTCACCATGTTCCTGGCATGCATATGTGCAGTGAACAGTGTGGACTGGATTGTGCTGCATGTTTAAGTCACACAATGAAACCTTGCCCCAGCTCTGTCGTTCCCAGTGGAATAAGGTGGTAGTGACAGACACTGCATCTGGATCACATGAGATTCATATGACAGAGAGGATACCATAGTGATCAACTTTTAAAGGTATCTTTTCCTTATAAATAAAATATTAGATATTAATGAGTTTCCAAATGGAATTTGAATACAAACCAGAATTCCATTCTAAGAAATGAAAAAAAAAAAATGACTGCAGCTTTTCTCCTGTTTGGTTTCCAAGAATACAGACGTATAGATAAAACACTTCCCAGAAAAATTAGGGCATCCATTTGAGTTACGAACTGAGAGTACAGGGTTACACTCTAAATTCTGCCATATTTGTTCATGGATGTCACATTTAGATATGACTGAAGTCTAAGACTTTGAAAGAAATGTGACTCAAAATTGAACTGGAGAGGTAAATTTGCATTAGAAACGAATAAAAGCTTAAAAAAATGCAACATTGTGGTTACTTTAAGTAAAACTTATGTTCCATCTCCAGCGTGTCCCCATCTTCCTCATGCTACAGTATGTTAAACAGCATGAAACATTGCAACAGAAATAGCAAAGCCAGTACTCATAACTAGGAACATAGGATGGACAACACACTCTGCTGTGCTGAACTATATGACTTTAGCAACTCCCAACACAGGAATTTTCAGCCTATTAGAATATTCATTCTTTCTAAATGTGAAAGAACGGGAACAAGGGATACAGAAGTCAATGGAATAAAAACTGCAGAACTCATCCTGCTAGTGCACAATCACAGACATCTTATGAACTCCTCACTATTCTTGTTTTTGTCAAATGAGGTACCATTTTTTTCAGATGCATACTGTAAATGCTGGTCAATCTCTGTGAACAGCTGTACATGTTCATATCAGTCTACATTATAATGAAAGCACAGTTTGTGTACAGCAAGATCTTGTCTCCTGTCTCAGATATTAACTGGCCTTTCAAAAGATATTACCTCTCCTTACAACCTTTCTCCCACTTATCCTTCATCTACTAAGTCTGCAGTAGCTCAACAGAATTACAGAGATAGAAGTGCAGAGATCACAGAAAACTTACAGACTGTTATAATATACTTATGTTCTTCACTAGAAGAAATACGCTCTGCTACAAAAGCCATGGTAATATTTCTGACCTATACTGGATCAACAACAGCACTAATCCATCCATGTCTTCAAATCAGACAAAATGTCAATCCTAGCTGTAAATTTTACGTGTTCATTTTATCTGAATAAATGTAATTTGAGGATGTTACAAGAGTGTGACAATAGAGTGTTAACTTACAGAAGCAAGACTCCACGCACAATGAGAACACACACTAATCTACACTCAGCTCAAGAAAAGCATGCTGCCCAATCTAATTCAAGGGAGCTTGAATATCTGAATTTGTGCACACTAATGTCCAAGAAGCACTTAAACACCCATTGTGTAAACCTCCCAGTTTACTGAAACATCACCAATGTCCACCAAAAAAAAAAAAAAAAAGAATTTTATTTTTAACTTAACAACTTCAAAACTGTATTTTGAAGCAGACAATTGAGTCCCTGTGGTTGCAGTGCAAAAGACTTTGAAGCTGCACTTAAATATATTAGCATACATGAAAATAAAACCTAAGGACAGTACTTAAATTTTGACAGAATACTTTTCATGGTCATGCTATTGTCTCAGAAAAAAAATAGAAAAGCATTGCTTTTATAGACAAAATACTTAGGTAGAGACATTAAATTAATTGAATAAAATTCAATGGCAGAATTTATAACATTAGAATTCTAATCTCCTGAGCATTATTCAACTTACCTGAACCAAGAAAATAATCAGAAAATAAAAGTTGGCTACTCTTCTGAACTGCTCAAATAGGTTTTTTGGAACAAAATTCCACACTGTATACTGAAGGGAAGAAAGGAAGAGAGAAAAGAACAGTTATGACACACTGAATAATTTTTCAGACAATTCAGTTCCGCTCCCATTAAACTCTCTTAACCTAAATATTTTTCATTTTCCAGCTCCCCTCCCCCAAACCTTCTTCTGGCCTTGCTCTACTCCCACACAGAACTGCATCCAATTTTTATTATTTTTTTTTCTGAAGTACAGCTAGTAGGGAAGCAGGAGTAGCCACTGCATTGCCTTTACAGCCAAAGTTTTAAATATTCTTTTAAAATGTTCTCCTTCCAGCTGGGATAGGAGCAGCTGAAGTCATTTGGCCACTGGTATCCTGGGTCACAGAGAAGAAATTAATTCTTGCAGCTGTGACTTTCTCTCCTACACTACAGTGGCAAGGCACATCCCCACCATCAGCTCTACTGATTCCAGTCCAAGGTCACACCAGGAGGGAATCTGCAATTGCAGGCTGTTGCCTATTTATTTTATGCAGAGTACTAGCTTCCACTTGAGGTGTTTTATAAATTCTCACAACCAGCTTCATCCTTCCTTTTAAATGGTGCTGTGCATCACATTCAGACACTGGCAACACTGATTTAAAACCTACTTTTCTTCAGTAATGAACATCATACTTAATTGTTTTGTAGTTTCTCAGGTTGTGAAGAAAGAGGAATCAGAGCAGGAGGAAAAATACAGGGAAGCAGCCTTGTTTTTTCCTCAGAAAGTGAAGAGCTTGTTTAATTTTGAATGTTGTCTGTGCACCATTAATTAGACATAATACACACATTCACTACACAACTTCTTAACATAGCAATTGGTTTTCCCATGACAAATTGATTCCCTACCTTGGATGATATGATTCTGTTGTCTGCAAACTTCTGAGGAACATAATGGCCATGCTGGGGAAAACGATTTGCTATATAAATAGTTCTTGTATCGCTTTGATGTGGTGGGTCAAAACCCTGAAACATAACATTATAAAAAAAAAAAAAGAGCATCAAGAAAGACCATTCTATTAACAATTTAACAGAACTTCAGTTATCTTTGTGATGAAAAGTTATATCCAGATATCAAGAAGCAGTTTTAGAATATAATTTTTTGAATGGGAAACAAATTTAATGTGTAAATTATGTCTGCTGTGTCCAGAGAATTTTCAAAAATTGGGGGAAAAAATTATCACTTCTGAGGTTCTGGGAAATGAAAGAAAAAAAAACCCAATCTCAAAAAGGATGGAGAATATTTGCTATCCTGCAAACCTGAAGCCCTCTGAAACTTGAAGAAACAGAAATGAAGATGAAAACACAGTTAAAGTACAAAACCTCAAAGGCACATTCATGATAAACACTAATAAAGCAGATTACGAGAAAAGTAACAGGTGTAAACAAACAATTCATACTAGTATGTTGTGGTAACTGGGTTTTGAAAAGATTCTCACCAGCTTGAAAACAAAAGCATATGCATCTGACTAGAAAATAGTCTTTTTCCAAACAAGTTCTATCTCCAAGAACTAATGTTTTGTCTAACCTCAAATGTGATTTCTTGCCATTATCTCAAATTCATACATGAGTTGTAGCAACATTCAAAATAAACTAATAAAATAAAAGGATACTCAGAAATATTTATCAATAGTTTCCTGCCAAAACAGAAGATCTGAGTAAGGTCTCTTGCAACCAAAGCCCTGTTTTTGGTCTAATGGTCAGTATTCTCATCAACCATCTCTGCAAGGGGAAGGGGAACACAGGTGTTAGGTCTGCAGATGACACCACCTCAGGACTGAAAGAACAGGAAATGACAAGAAAAAATTCAAAATCATCTTGACCAATCAGTCACAGACACTATTAACTGCATCTACAAAAAAGAGAATAAAAGCCTGTGTAGGAGCTCTATAGAAAAAGACCAAAATGCTATAGCTGGTGACAGGCTGAGTGTGAGTCTGTAATGTCTTCCCACTGAGAAAAAGCCCTTCCGTACTAAGAAGAGTGGGAGACACAGTTGAAGCACCATGAACCTACTGGACAGCACCCAGAGGAGTTGAACATGAGCCACAAGAGATCCTGAAAACATGAAATGGAATGTAAGGCTGAACAATTTAAAAAGCAAAGAGCAAATAAATTACAGTCATTTAGCCTAGAGGAAACTGGGGATATAGGAACACATCTTTCGCTATATAGAAGACCGTTCCACAGAAAAAAAGAGGTAATCTGAAAGACAAAAGCTTAAGTTGCTGCTAGGAAAACATAGTTTGTAAATGGAAAACCAGACAGAAATCCCTTTCTTATGGAAAGGAATAATTAAAAAACAAAATAAATCACATGGGAAGGTTGCAATGTCTCCGTAACACAAGGGCTTGTATCTAGGTCATTCAAGTCTATCTTTAATTGAGCCTTTCCTGGGGCTACATGACTCACCAAAACCCTTCTTAGCTCTAACATTATGACCTGGAGAAGCAGGTAATGGCAGAAGACAACAAGAAAGACCATAAAACACTGGTAATTTAGATAACAGGCCAAGGAAATTACTAAAACAAAAACTAAAAACCTTTAAGACATGGAACAAACTAGTGAAACTAAAGTTGAAACTGAAATTGATCATATTTCAGGAAGTGGTGAATTCCAGCACATCACACATTCCTAATCTTAGAACTGACTTTGCACTGTATACACAGTCTCCTTGTTCTTTGATGCCAAGTGAAAGGACAACCAATGAAATAGCTGGAAAGGGCATTACCAATTCCACTGCTGAAGCTGAGGAAACGCCTTTGTGCTTGTGTTGCTCCAGTTGTGAAGCTGGACTCGGACCTTGATTCTGGTCAAATAAAAACTGATACTTCACAGAACTCCAACAGGAGACAATTCTGTACCAGTTAACCACACAGGACGATGAACACTGAGCAGAATGAGCTACATAAAAAAATGGTTGTTGAAACCAACCAAGAACTTTCTTTAATCCATTAATATCTATAAAAAGTTGGTATGTCCACATACAGGATGGTGTCATTGTGAAATAAAGGAACAATTAAAAAAATCCACTATGCTTCAAAAAGGAAGAAGGAGGTCCAGAAGAAAGGAGAAAGAAAAGAAGGGTGATTTTTCAAAGACATTTGAAGGAGAATAAACTTTAGGTGACAAGCAGTGGAAGGCTGCTCTAGTCACATGCTTGTTTAAAGATAAGAGTGGAGCAGAGAGACAAAGCGTAGTTAGGGGAAAGGAGAGGGGAAATATCTTGTTGTGCCAAAAGCAAAAAGAAAGGAACTGTTCACAACTTAAGGCAATAAAAGCATGAAAGCAAGATAAAAAAAAAGTACATGTTAAATGCCAACACAAAATATAAGAAGAGAACAGTGTTTGTAGCAGAAGCATTTTGGATATCTGATATTATTGACACATTATTTGGAAAACAATTCAGAAGATGCTGCAAAGAAAGTGGTTTTGAAGCAAGAAAAAAAAGTGTGCTTAATTAGTAAGCCTAGGTACACAGCTCTTTTCCATCTCAGAAAATGTCTGGCACTCACAAAATGCCAGACATCCTCATTTTGGAAAGTCATATTCTACAGCCTGAAAAAATTCCACTCTAAACCACATAGATGTAAAGCTGGGAAAAAAACAGAGAAAGCAAAGAAAGTGACTGGCAGTCTTCTGATGGTGATAAATGCTAATCTCCATGCCACTTGCTCAAAGTTATTAAAAGACATGAAAAAATTTCAGAGAGACTAGGGTGTCACTCATTTTTTTCCAAAATATTTTTATGACCTTTTTAAGGCCACTGTCTGACCACCCAGATGTTGATGAGTTTAATGACATTTTTATTATGAAGAGTAAAAAGGTCCATACAGCTCAGGCCCAAATGCATAAGCACTTCCCTCAGAGGAGAGTATCTCTGCTGAAACAGACTCAGATGATTAAAAGTGAGGAATCTATTTGACAAACCAGAATCTCAGGCCATATGAGTTTAGAGGTGCAGCTAAACCAGCCTAAAATTACAGTCTATACGCATTTAACACTTCTTGTTGAAATTCACCCCAGAGAAAATACTGAAGGTGTGCAGTCAGAAGATCTATGTAGATGACAATGCAGGCTGGGGACCAGAACCTCTTCAGCTGTCAGAGCTGTGGTTGAAAAAGGATTCATCCTTGACAACCTTAATGACTTTAGTCACTGCAGGAAAAAAGTGTCAGAGCTGGGAATGGAACCCAGATTTCCCAAGTTTCACATCTCTAACTATGAAAGATCATCTAAAATTACTCAACAACCCTGTCGTCATGTAATTAGCTGATGAGACTGCAACAAGGCAGATCTTCCAGAGAAATTTTAATTACACATCACTCCAAGGAAAATTCTGCACAGATGTTGAACTTAAAGGCATTTCAATTTTTCAACAATTAATGTTTCTGTAACTACAGGGATGGTCACAGACCCTGCTCCTTATACAAAACTGATTTGTAGTCCAAATTTCTGCCCAGCAAAGGGGTTTCACATTGTATCTATATGCAAGCCGGCAAAGAGGTGCAGAAAGCACAGTTTCCTAGTTTCACTTATTAGACAGTTCTCTTTCTAATGTCATTATCAAACTCAGCTGCAAAACCAGGGTAACATGCCCTCGTCAAAGGGTTTCTGAAGCTAAACAGCATGAGGAGAGAATCCCTAAATTAAATTTCAAGTCTTGCAAAAAGATTCAGTTGTCATCAATATCTTCCAACAAAATTTACATTTTCATGTAGTTGACTACTGAAGTGATTTCTACCTAAATGCACATCACTGACTTTGTAACAAATAAAGCTGAGTTTATTACGAGATCTGGTAGTTAAGATTTCTTAATCAGGTGTATTACATGAATCAGGTGTAAACACAATAAAACCTGACTGTAAGATTAACTGACCAAAAAAAAAATAATTTAAAAACCCAACTTATTTCCCCTGCCCCTTCATCCTGCAAATTAAATCTAGACTTATTGACTAAAGTTCAGACATTAGGCTGATTTATCAACATTAACCAGGCACTATCTACGCCCAGAATACAGCACTCCTATTTAATCTTCGATAGACACTCCCTTGGTAGAAATTCTGCAGCCAGATAAACTTGACATCTTTCTTCTTGGAAATAGTGTAAATGGATGACATTTAGATAGAACACAGAGGTGTCTGAGACAAGTTGATTTACAAAGCACAAACCAAAATAACTTTTTTGGAAAAAAACCACCCAACAAAACAACAAAGAAATAAAGAAGAGATTCATAATTTTCCATTTTTATGAATTTGTAGTTACTCTAACCATAGTTAAAAGTAATTTTTACTAAACTTCTTGAGCACTGATTTTATTAGCATTCTACAAGTCAGAGAAAGATATACTCTGTGTAATAATTAGGCTCCTTTAAAACAGCAGAGATAACATATCCTGGGAAACTGAGAAGAAATTTTTGACTGTGTTTTTATGCTACTTTTTCCATGAAAGAAGTGGTCTTTAACAGCCACCTCTCCTCCAAATAACCCCATTCTACATTTGGCCTCCGTCTCCACCAGTGTGCTAGGAGACCTGCCCTAGGAGAAGGCAGCCATCTAGTAAAGTGGACTGAAAAACTGATCCAAACAGACCCCTACCATTCCCCACCCCACCCCCTTTTTTTTTGTTCCCTAAAACAATTGCATGGTCATGCCAACAGTCTGGTAATACACCAAACGGATTCACTGTGGAGGAAGAGATTTTTATTGCTACTGAAGATGCGTTATTGGCATGAACAATGAATTAGGGAACTGGAGGAAGGGGCAGAGCAAGCAAATGAGAAGCACCACTTATGAAAAAGTACTCTGCTAAGGCTGAGACTGCCCTCCCAATGCCTGCAAATGTAAACAAAGGAAAAACTGCTTTCTCGGTTAACTTGTTGATAAAACAAGCCCTACCTGCCACAGACTCTTACTCCTGCAGTCCCACTACTAACAGTGCAGCACGCACGTACACCCTCCCCTCACAACCTGCAGCACTGGCAGCAGAAATCCGCAGATCTTTAGCCAAGATTAGCGTGCGACCAGCACGCAACAAATCAGCTGCTGTCTGCAATACATTCATCGAGAATTACAAATCACCTGGCAAGTAATTTTTGCTTATGATTTGCATAAAGCTAATTACTGTAACAAGATGTCCCAGTGTTTCTTATTCATCACTCACAGCTTCTACGGGGAAGAAAAAAAATAAAGCAGAACTAGATTTGCTAAAAGAACAACTGCTTTGTGACCAGTTTTCAGTGAAAGGGGTTTGAAAGAAGAAAGCCTAAATTACAGTCCTTTCCTCCTTTCAAAAACCACACTGAACACTGCTAAAAGAAACTAAGAGTTCCCCATAAAGTCCTGTGGACACCACGTACGAGTTAATAAAACTAACAGAAGAAAACTTGGTCTCAGGAAGCCTTTTTCCTAGGGAGGTGACTGACTGACCGTGCTACAGAAACAGAAGACCACACTTCCTGGCAGACAGCCCCAAAGCCTCCTATTACACTGCTGCCAAGATACATTTTGATTAAAGGTGTTTTGAGGAAATGGATTTTCTTTGGATTTTTTTTTTTTTCTGAATATACATGGAATACTTTTCCCCTTGTCAGATAAGATAAGCTAGTCACACTCCATGCACATTTTCAGAAGTCTGTGTAAATTTCTACTCAAAAGTCAGCCAATAATTCTTTCAGTCATGTAGCTGGGCGGTAGTCAAACTGTATTTATTGTACCAAAGGGGAGCGTGAAGGAAGAAACAGCCTCTCACAGCAATTCAAACACTGCTCTAACAACTAAAGTAGGGAATCAGCTGAAGCAAACCGAAGTTTACACAGTGCTGTGCAATTTGTTCCTCCTCTTTTAAATACCACTGCAGTAAAGAAATAAAACAGTATTAAAAGTCATGAACTATTCATGCAGCTTCCTGCTTACTGTATCTCCAGTTGTTTAAAACATCTGATAACAAATAATGATGCAACCTCCTAAAAGGCCTATAACCAGACTACATTATTTTGTGAAAACAAACACTCTAAGAAATAAGGCCCGAGAAATAATGAAGCAATAATCCTTCCTTTCAGAAAGTTAAAGAAAGGCCAAGTACTGTATTTAGAAAAGTCATAATGGTGGCTTGGAAAAAAGTCCTGGTTACACACAGCTCAAGTGGTCACAAAAATATCTTGTAAATCCCTACTTATTTATCTGCAAAATAAAACAAGCAAGCTAAACTGGCCTCACTCACTGCTAACATACTTCCCTGAGCCAGTTTCCCTACTCAGGTGACTGATGCCAAAAATACTGGTCTTGTAACATCAATAAAATCAGAAAAGGAAAAGCAAGCTGAGCAGGCAAGTTAGGCTTTCCAGCATAGCCCTCTCAAAGACTATTGGGACATGTCCGGTTTCTGTTAGTGCTGGAGAATTTTAACAGAGTTTTTGCTATTCTGCTTAATTTTAAAATAGCTCAACTTTGCATCAATTAAGGAAACAGTTTTCTTTCTTATGCTCTCCTACAACCCAAGTCACAGTATCTACAAAGCATAATCCGTTTTGGACTTCACAGGATAAAACAAAACTAACACTTTACAACAGCCACTCTTTTGTGACCATCTTCAACAGAATTCTAAGCTTCACATTTTTTCTGCAAGATTATTAGAATTCTTACCCTCTTGCATTCAGTGTATTGAATTAACCAAATGCCTGTGATACATTCCTCCTTCATTGCTTTATTTTAGGATGCTCCCTTTCATACTCCGACACATAAATTAATAAAATTATCAATAATGAACAGCCCCAGTGATACTTTCACTCAGATGCTTTCCTCAAAGAAATGGCTGGTGGCTCCTAAACTACTCTGCAAGGCCATGCAGTACTCTCTAAATTTATTAAAAA
>VWZY01008564.1:20003-103766 GCA_013399075.1 Chloroceryle aenea | reverse complement strand
AGGGCACAACGGTGCCGCTTCTGGATCACAAGGACCGCACGTGGGCCTCAGCGACCTAAGTCCGAGCGGCCTCCTACGGGGACCTGGGCGGAGGGGACATGCAAATATTCCCCCCCCACACCCCGCGCTACACAGGAGCCGCAGCCGTAGCCAGCCAGGGCCTCGACGTCTCTGAGACTCCCCTTTCTAGTGAAGTGAAGCGACTTCACAACTTAGTTGTTTTTACATTTGTTTTCTTGTAAAAAGAAATTCAAAACATGCACGCGTTGAAATAAAGACTTTGGAAAGAGGCCAAATAACTACTGATTTAACCTTGTAAAGCAGGTACACAGTGTGTAGGCATCCCAAAGCCAGGTACACGTGCACATTTCTCCTGCTACTGGCAGTCTTGTGCTAAACTGCTGTTGGGTTAAAACTGGGTGTTGAAATGTGTTAATATCAGGCAGTGATTGCTTTGAAATCTCTTCATTTTGCGCTGAAAACAGTTACTAATGAAAACAGAACAGTTCAGCTTGAAACATGCAATACAAGCCTGCAGCTTCTGGGCCTGTGGGGCTAAGAACTAATGGAGATTATTTTAAGCAGTAAAGACCTCGGTATTTGTGACCAAACACTGTTGTCAGTGAAGTCAACAACAACTTCGATTTAGAAGTATTTTTGCGTATTATGAGCAGAGTACAATTCCTGCCATTCCCATTTGTTCCCAGGTAATTGTGATACATAGCGACAAATAATTTCTGCCATAGAGTTAATCTGTTTTTTAGTGTTCAGTTAGAAATTTAGAATGTAAATCAGGATTTAAGACAGTTGGTATAATGGCTGAACAACTACATCTTGTGATGAATGCTGATAGTTTAAGCATCTGCATTTAATTAGAAAAAATAACATTATAAGACTATTTCTATCAGGCACTTAGGAAAGCTAATGTTAGCAAAACTCTGTATTAAATGCTAGGCATTATTTCAAAACATTTAACTACATCAAAGCTGAGTTTCAAACAGCTTGCACCTCCCTGTTCATCTAATGTGCAGTCTAAAATATCAGAGTGATTTCACAGCCATGGCACATTGCCTGGAGAGTGGCGTTAAGCCAGAAGCTTAGCTGATATACTCAATATTCTTGTGCTCCTTCTTTATCCTCAGCTGCAGAACAGGGTCTTCACCACTACATGCTATAAATCAGATGCCATTTCTCTGAAGTGCAAGTGTATTTGTTGCTGTGTCCCTACCAAATTCAAGTATGAGGTACACTTCCTGCAAGCCTCTATTTCCACGGCTTGCAGTTGTGTTACATAAAGCTGCTTTGTGTTTCCTGTTACACATTGGTGTAATGATAATATTTCACCGGACAATGCTTTGAAGCAATTTAGAAGTGATTTGAACCTTGCAGTTTATGTTTTTCACTTTAAAAAGTATATATTCTAGTGGATGAAAATATATGGATAAGATGAAATTATTTTTAGAATTCTCTGACCTCAGAAGGCCCTGACCACACTCCTTTTCCAATATACAGCAAAATTTCACATGAATAACATCCTTGCCTATTGTCCTGGCTAGTAAATCTTTGAACATTTTAAATTGCTTAAAACCCCACACTAGACATTTATGAAGTTTCATCTCACCCTTGAGAGGGTAGTAGTTTTCAGAAGAGCAAAAATGAAGCAGAGCAGCCAAGCCAGATATTGATTAGCCAATAACACTCCAGCACTTCTGAAATCAAAGGTCAACTGTATTAAGAATGAAGATTGCCATATCAGAGATTCCACTTTAAAATACTGCCCTGAAGCCTCACCTGAATTTGTGCTGCTGGCTTATACAGAACAAAAAGCAATTGCTGAAGAAAAAAGTCACCTTCTGATATGAAGATTAGGTCTAATGCATTGTCGAGGCTTTCTTGATGAGACTCCAAGCTTTCCAGTGAAGTATCTATGAAAGCAATGATTTCAGGAGTTTGTTTAGAGAGATGAAGACACAAATATTGTCTGATATAAAAATGTGTACACAAACTTAAAAAGCACACACTTAAATGTTAGGTCCGGCAAGCATTAATTATATGTGCATGAATAATTCTTATATAATCAATGGTACTACTTTGATAAAATTAAACTGGGTTGATAGAATTAAGCATTGTTAACCACAGATTCATTGCCTGAACATGCAACTGCCAGATTGACACTGGGGCTGCTGATGTTAGTCCCTGAGCTTGTTCTTGTTTGAGACATTCACGTCTTTCCATTATTCTTGAATGGTGTTTTGGGGCCATTCTTGTGCAGGAGCTGGTGAAGCGCTGGTATGTGGTGTGGCTGTAAGGCCACGTCTGCTACCTGATGAGGTGAGATGGAAATGCTGCACTGTTGCCAGAGGGTGAGCTGCCTCCAGTGTTCCTGCCTTTGAAAACATTGAAACACTGGGCAGCTGAACCTTTTCCCCTGCCACATCCCAGGCTGCGGCCGCAGCACAAACAAGACAGGCGATAGCCAAGGGGCCAGTGCACTCGGGAGCGCTGGCAGTCAGGCAGCCCAGGGCTTGCGCTGCAGCTGAGCACCTCTGTCCTTTGGGGCCAAACAGGAAAACAGCAACACCTAAGAGAGGTGGAGCAGGGGTGTAGGTTTGTGTAGCAAAAGACTAGTAATAGCTCCTTATGTTACACCATTTTCCTGGTAGAGAATTCCTCTCATTCATTGTTTTGTTTTTAATGAAATATCTTGTCACTGCTTCAAATTAATATTTTAATCTATGCATGATTTACTTAGTTAACTACAGTGCTAATTAAAAATGTACACTAACTATAAAAATGCCTGGTTTGTTTCTAATCCATAGAGAGAAAGAGCTGACTGGGAGACAGAGCGTTTCTTCAAGGCATCTTTATTCCACAGGCATTCAATTACTGGCTGGAGCTGCAATTATATATAGATAATCTGTGGCTGATTTTCAGTCACAAGGCCTTTCATCTAAACACACATGGGGATTCTTGCCTACAGCAAGCAGTCTTCAGGGAAAAAGTAAGAAAGTTAGAAAATGAACTGAGCTCTTTAAGGGAAAACCTTGTGTGTAGTTTGTTATTCCTTTTTTTTTTTTTGAGCCCTGCAAGAAATAAGATCAGATTAAATTACAGGACGCAGAAGGTGACATTTCCAAGACATTTACTGGATCTACACAATAGTGCATTATTTTGTTATTTCTTCTTCTGACCCATTCTCTCAATTGCTAAAACCTGGACCCTGACGCAAAACCTCACCTTTCTATTATTGCTCTTTTTGCTTTTCACTTGAAAGCTTTATTTGCAGTGTAGACCTTCAACTTCTCTGCAACGCATTAAACTCAGCAGAGCTGGATCCCAGAGTGCCAGGTTAGGGCATGCAGAAGGTCAAAACTTTTGGGTCCCCTGCATGCACCCAGAGGACTTTGCGCTGCACCACACTCCACAAGAAGACGCTCTACACCTGCATCGTCCTGGATGTGTGGAATAGCCTGGCTTGATAAATGCAAGTCAGCAAGTTTAGTGGCAGTGCTGCCCTGTTCGCAAGGCCCCAGGATAACAGCAAGCTTTGGAAAATGTTACACTCCGTCCTCCCTTCAGCCTCACTGGTAAGTTTTAATTATGTGTTGCCTGTAAGCCATCATGTTTCGTTCATGGCTTTCTCTAGAACTGTTTGGCTTTTTGGTTTGGGCTTGTTGGTTTTTTTGTTGTTGTGGGTTTTTTTTATTATTTCTTCCTTAGGGAAGCAGTCCAAGTTTAGAGGAAATAGGAAATGTTTAAAAGCCATCCCTTATCTTCATGAAGCTGAGTATGAACAGGATGAAGAATGAAACTCTGTTTTTTCATAAACACCCCCTTTTTTTTTTTTAAGGAAGAGTTAAATTTTGAAGCCACAGCTCATAAGGTTTGGAACATCTCCTATAGCTCAGTCTTAATGGAAATGAGAGCACTCATAATCTTGCAGAACAGGTGTTTATGAAGAAATTTGTTAAGATTAGTCAGTTAATTCCCATTATATCCTGGACAGTGATCACTTTGCTATTCTGTATTATAAACCTTATAAATTTAAATTTTCCTATAAACTCTTTATTTAATGATTTCTAAAAATACACCTTTCTGATTATTTCATTCTTATCCTCACCCTGTTACTACAATCTACTTCTTGATTTTATATGCTCAGGTGATTCTTGGACACATTCATACATCACCTTATGGTGAGCCCTTGTAAAAAATTGCTGGGCAGAGAAGAGTTCGTCTCAATGTTGTGGTCTCTTAATAAACACTCATCTCATAATATTTATTTTTTTTTCCTCCTTTGTAGCATCTCAGTTAAGGCCACTGAGGAGATAATGAAAGATTGAATTCTGGAGAAGGAAAACAGAGACCAGTATCTAGGTCTCTTGATACTAGTCTCCTAGGACACTACTGTGACAGCTGTAATACAAACACACACCTAGATAGGTGACTCCAGAAAGGGGTTTGAGATCTTTGTAGGAAAGGAACACAGCAATTCTGTTCACGCTGTATACACTCTCTCTTGGCTTAATAGCTTATTTCCAAATAATGAAACATCTATTACATGGGACTTTCTCCAGGAAGCTGCAGGTAAGTTTTTAAAACACTCTCCGGGAAGGGTAGGTAGGTTTTCAACACTCTCACACAGAACCGCTGTCTCCCATGTCTTGGAGGACAAACTACTGAATTTGATACAGGTAGGTTTTCTGGGAGCACCTTCTGGTTCAGACCTTTTAAGTCACCTAAGCATGAAATAACTTTGTTAGTAAATCTCAATGAGATTTAAATATAAAGTAAGCTTGTCATGACTAAGGGTATGTCACTATTATATAGTCTTCATGTTTCCAGAACTCAGCTTTTCTAGTATTTGAACTATCTCATATAAAGCTAGCTTAGATGTCCCTATATTGCACTTAAATGACGAAGTAGATATTCCACAAGGTGTTCTTTGCTGTGCTGTAGGTTGGGTTGTAGCCAGCTTGAACACTGAAAGCCTAAATTGGGTGACTATGGTTCTTACCTGTGAGTACAAAGGCTCCTCTTCAAAGTTCCCCATTTCTCTCAACTCATCCGAGGACAAGGGTAAAACAATTAAGGAGTCCCTTAATTCAGTGTTCTCCATCAAGTCCCCACCATTTAAAATGTGCCTCAGTGGTGACAGGATATTACCCAGTATCAGTGAGTTCATCCCTTTCTCAAAAACATGAAAAATTAAACTGGTGGACAGTGACTCTAACTCTGTACCTGCTTTGTACAGTTGTCTCAAAGAGTAATGGTTACTCCCTCGCTCAGGCCTGGCCATGGCAAAGCACAGGGCTCCAGTGTGTCTGGGTTATGCATATGCCTCAGCAGACAAGGCAGAGACAGCTTGGAGGAACAAGACAGACACCTTGGAGAAGTGAAGAAAAATTCAGTGCCTCATCTAAAACTGATACAGCCACCTTCAGCTGGAAAGGACAAAATAAAAGAGCTTTGCCAATGCTGGCCATGAATGCAGGTTTCAGATACATCAGCAGGTATGAGAAGGTCTCACAGATCAAGACAAAATCACCAGCTTGCACTTACTCAAGACTTTTGAGTCTGTTCTTTAGTACAGCTGTAAAGCATTTTTTCTAACAGATGCATTTTATACAGGTAAAGGGTTTAACAAAACCACTCACCAGGGTAAACTGGCAAAAACGTCTTTCTTTCAACAGTGTTTACAGTAAAGTTTTTGGCCCTTCAGAAATTGTAAATCAATCACATCTTCAGCTGATGTTTGCTATGGGACCTATCTGCATTTCAGAATGAGTATCTTCAGCCTTTTAACACCACTGTTCTTCCTACCAACACCAAATGCTAACAACTGCTAAGAAGACACTCTCCTATCTCTAGGCAGATCTCCTGATAAGTACAGGTATGTCCACCAGCAGTGCCATGATTTCACCAAATAGCTGCTCACCTCCCTCACCCTGTCAGAGTCCTGAGGATGCTAATGGACCTTTATGGACCTCAGCAGTATCTCCTAGACCCTCCTCCCATCCTACAGTTACCAAACTCAAGCTTTCTAAATCTGAAACTGGATACTCAAAATTTGAGTGTGTGCATATATAGATCTATGGTGGGTTTATTTATTTTATTTTTTTAATCCATTTGTGGCCTAGTATTCTAGAAGTAGGGTACAACAATCTAGCATGCAGGGATGTCTGTGGTCCCTGCAGAAAAAAAAAATAAAAATAGCTGTGAACATGAGAGATGATGTTTCTGCAGCCATATGAGACAAAGAAACATATGGCTGATCTGTCTGAAGTTCCTACAATGCTTTATGTCTTCAAAGTGTAACAAAACATTGGCTGATTAACATAATTAAAGCATTTTACAAATGATTCCTAATTATTTTTGCAAATGTAAATGATGATGCCGACACACACAGTTTCTTCCTGTGCGTGATGAATAATGAGTTCTGGTTTTACTGAGTACTGTAATCAAATTTAGAACAAACGTTACGTAAGTGCATAAGCAATCCTAATCCTAATCCCTTTTCTGCAGTCTCACATTCTCCATCTAGGTCTACTGCAGCTGTAAATATATAAATCTCCCATATTTTGTGATTTCCCTGCATATTTTTGTTTCCCAATCTCCTGACTTTTCCTGAAAGTATACTTATTTAGTTAATACTGGTTCTAAAGGAATGAGAGGTCTGGCTTTTAGCCTCTTGCCAGCTTCTTTATCGTATTCTATGTCTGACCACAGCAAAGGTACTTTATTGATGCTATTTCTATGATGGTACCCAGTCCTATAAGATGTTAAACCTGACCTGTTGAAGCACCTCTTGGACAAAACTAGTGGTCTTTAAACATGTTTTACTCTCTCCTTAGTTGAATATATATTATTTTCAATGTTTTATTAATATCAGTAGAGGTGGGATGAGGGTATGTCAACAACGTAGAATTCAAAGTAATCAGAAGATATCAAAGATGGCTATAAAAAAACCTAGTTGATAATAAATTGGTTCTAGCTTTGGAGCACTAAATTCAATGTAGTCAACCTGACCCTGTTTCTGATTTTACCATAGGATTTGTGCCACTGCTATAATAAGAAATCATTTCACTGGATCAATATAAAACAGACAGGAAGGACAGGATCCTATACAGATTTCAATGCTGCACTCAGAACAAGAAGGGAGAGAGCACTAGGGATTGCTTTTTTGAGTTGTATTTCCAGGAGATGTCTTGGAATTCAAAAGCTTAATAAAATTCACAAAAAAAACTTTATCAAATAATCCACATACCATTTAAATCATCTTATGACAATAATTATTATTATTATTTTATGAAAAAGTCCCTTCTATTGAACTGTATCTTTTATTTGGAGTATTCCTAAGGCTGCACAAAAGCAAAAGATAAGCCTTACAGCTGAGTGGTTCACAGCATATAATTTATCCAGCTAATTTAATTCCTTTGTATTTGTCTACAAATTGCTTATAATTTTATGTAATTAATTCCTTACATGAACCTAATTGCTAAAATAGCTGTGAGATCGTCCAGCTGAAATAAATAGCAGGCTTTTCATTGACTTGAGTGGGAACAGTGCTACGCCACTAGAAGTTTATCCCTACTTTGTAAATGTTAGGAAAGTTATTATTTGGAAGTACTGAAAGAATGAGCTGTTTCACATTTGTCATATTATTCCTTCCATTTCTTGCTTGCTAAAACAGAAATTATTCTTAAGCAGGGAATATTCATAGTTATAAATTGGTGACTCCTGCAAATATTCTCCAGATTTTTTTTTTTTTTTTTTAACAACTGTTTGCTAAAATACATGTGGAAGAAAAACAACACAATCACTGTAAATGTATTTACAAATTATAACTTATATTTGTAGTAACTGTAGTAACTGGAATCCACAGATTAATTTTTACCTTGCAAAACTAACCTTTGATTATGTGATACATAATATTATCTGGTCAGAGGCTAAAAGAACACATGCAGTCAAAAACTTTCTGTCTGTCAAGGGAAATAAGAGCTTAGACGTCCATCTTCTTTTCCAGTTATATTGATTGTTTTAATTACTGCTATTGCACTTCCTCACAAGTCACACTTCTTCACCACTATAGCATCACAATGATAATGATGGTGACATGATTGCTTGTATTAATTATATGAAGACTTCAGTTCTAATGTGAGATTATAGTTAACAGTAAATCTTCTGGAATGATGAATTTACTAGCCACTTGACAATTTACAGATTTTGTGGCAGGAACTACAGTCCTATGTTAAAATATAAGGCAACAGCTCAGCACGTAGTACTCAAGCAATATGTTGTTAGATGACAAGTAATATCAAGCACAACAGTAGACTCTCATTTTTAAAGTATTTTTGTTAAGTTACCATATTTCCTTTTGCTTTGCTCATGTCCAGTTTTCCTCATTCCACAAAAGTATATTCAAATATCATTGACAGTAGTTGTGAGTTAAGCAACTGTTTTCTAGAAAATAAAAAGGGCAGCAATCTTCCAGCCCCACTCCTGCCCAAGGCAGGACCTGCTGCACCACCCAATCCTCATCAGTCAGCTACTCCAAAAACATCTCAGGCTCAGCATCCCCCGAGGCATTAAGGTTTTCTGAACCTCTAACCTAGATGTTCTTCACTGGAAGGAATTTTATTTGCTTATTATTCTCGCCCAAATATGAGGAAGAATAGTGAGCAACAGCTTTGTACTGTTTGAAAATAGTCCTTTTGCCTTAACATGAAGAACACCCAGTTTTGCTCATACAATCTGTGGTTGTTTTTGTCACTCTCGAGGACTTTTACCAGTTCACCACCTCCTCTCCAAATTGCCAAATACCAAACAGGACCAGTACTTTAACCGAGGCTTTGCATGTGCAGCACAGAGTGGAAAAATCATTTCACTTATCTTGCATACATTTGTATAACCCAGAACAAGATAGGGTGCTTTTTCCCCCCGACACTATTACACCGGTGACTATTGGTCAATGTCTGCTCTGCTATGACATTTGAAACTTTTTCTTTCCTGCAGGCCAAATCAATCATTTTATGTCTAATACCAATGCATTTTATAATCCTTACCTAATTCCTATTATTCCATTAATCGTTTTTCTAGTACAGCCTAGACTATTTATCTAGTTTACCAAAAATATTTTGAATTTGGGACTGCTCCTTCAAAGTGACTCCCAGCTTGATATCATCTGCAAATAAAACAGTATTCCCTAATCTGAATGCTTATTGAAAATACTGATTAATATTGGAAGCAGAACAGATTTCCACAAGAACCATCCTTTCATTTTCACAGTAAAAGTGGATTTGATCAGCAGTAGCTCTTATTATTAATCTGGATTTGAGTTATCCTTAGGAAACAGATAGTTTACAGTGTACCACAATTTGCCTGGCTACCCTGGAGACTTTCTTGAGATAAACAAGATTCTGGGTTAGTCAAAGAATTCATTACAGAGCAGATGGCTAGAACAATTGCTATTGAACTGTATTAGCCCTTTGGAGAAATGCCACCTGAAAGTACTTGAAAGTGATAAGGAAAAAAAGTATATTGGCAAACTTGTACATTTTTAATGATATTCTGCAAGGTAAATGTATGTGGTGCCAGCTGAGTTAGCCCTTCTGCATATTGCCAAGAAGATACTGCAGGTGACCCAGAAACTACAACAGTTAACAGTTGAGGTTAGATCATCTACACAAAGCTAAGCTTCCTTATGTTCTCTTTTCACTTCTTCTCATTTTATTTTATGTCCAGCTCTGGTGTTGGATTGATGCTACCCTCAGGAATACAAATCCTGGCTGTAAAACCACCTTGAAAGACACCCCAAAGAGATGTGTTCTTATATATGGTCAGATCAGCAGGCATTTCTCATAATGTTTTGGGAGAAAGAAATTGAAGTATTTGGAGATGTGTTAAAAATTTATCAAAACTGATCCAGATAGAAAAATCTATTAAGACTAAATAAACCCTTTCTTGAACTTACTTATCTTCCTATTTGAACGCATGTATCTTTGAGCTGAATAAGGAATTGGGGATTTGCCTGTGTGCACACAAAAATTAAATGAAAAAAATCCTTCTTTTGATAGAAAAGGCTGTTGCTCAGAAAAGGATCTGTAAGGAAAGATTATTAACTCTTTATCTGAGCTTTGAGAACCTGATTTTCATTCTGAGATTGAAGCACACTATTAACAGTATAATTTAGATATCAGATTTACCTGTTCTCCTCTCCTGCCAGCCTGTATTTGGTTTCAGGGTTCTAATGTTGACTATTAACCTATTTAAATATTCACAAACAGCCTTCTGCCAAGGTAGATTAATTCACCATCTCATGTCCTTGTCAAGTTGTCAATTTGTCAGTTATTTTTCTGGTGCCAGTGCCCTTTACAGTGACAATGATGGCATACAGCTGAGCAACAGTTTGTCTGGTGGTACCTCCTGTAAGAGAAGAGCTCTCCCATATTTGAGTAGCTAAAGCTTTCTGTCTTAGCAGGTCTGAAAAATAATCCTTTAAACAAAAGCAATAAATATATACAGAAAGGAACTGAAGTACCATCTTATTTGAGTTATGATGGAGAGGGCCTGGAACACCAATATGAAAGCTACCTCTAAAGCAAAAGAAATTGTCAGTTTTTACAACCACTATTTTTCATCCAGAACTGTGAAAAGACATTAATGTTAATCATGGAAGGGTTCTGCCATTCACTCCAGTGATGGCTAGAATTAATCCCACATCAGTCTTTGATAGTATATTGAATCATTAATTCATATACTGAATCAATAATTAATCATTAATTATAATTAATGTACTGTTTATTTCATATAACATTGTTATCATTCATATCAGTGCCTTAAAAGAAACAAATATCTTTAGGTTACCTCAACTTCTAGAACATCTTTCCAGGGGACACTTCAATCAGAAACATTCAAGACATACTCCTGCAACTAATGACTAATGTATTTTTCATGATGGAAATCAAGTCAGCTGCATCAAGTGCCCAAAGCTCCTTTTATAGCTCAAGTACTTCCATCTTCCAAGTGAATATTAAATACACAAAATAAATAAAACAGTTTTCCAAAGCAAGAAAACCCCGTTGAAGTTTAGAAACACAAATTTTTATTTATGTACTTTGAAGGCATTTAGGAGTAGTTATCATCCAGGAAGAAGTCTAGGGAAGCCAGTGAAGTTACAAGAGGAATGAAATGGGATAAGAATGAGCATCTTGTGCTCCCAGACATGCTTCCCTCCCCAGGGGCTGTTTTAAGTCAACATACCCCCGAGGAAAAGGATTTTTCCTCTCCTAGCCATGTGCCTAAAGGCATATCTGCTGCAGAGGGCAAGCAGAGTGTACCCTGAGTCCGACAGCAAGTCAGAGCCCACAATACTTCATTGCAGCCACAAGCAGCCAAGAAAGGCATCACCAGAAAGTGCTAACCCCTATGTGGCTTTTTTAAGCTCAGAGTTCTCAAAGTCCCCAAGGATATGGAAACATAAAAGACACTTTAGTTGGAAACTGAATTTTCTCCTTAATTATATAGCAGCCATGACTTGTGACACCCACTGACTTCCAAGCAGTTTGGTTCCAAGTCTAAAGGAGGCACTATTTTTCATTCAAACACAGTAGAAAAACATTTAATATGTATCCAAAGTCTTACGGCCAAGATTATTAGCTATGTTAAAGCAGATGACTAAACACACATAGAGATATGCATAGTTAAAACTATAGTCAACTGTCAGACTAGAAATAAGCCAGGCAGATATCCTATCTCATTTGCTAGGAGCAGTTTGCATACGGTGATTGATTTCAATGTAGTCTGCAATTCTGTTCAGCAGGTGCTGTATTAGCAAATCTATCATTAAATAAATATGATACAAATGTAATTGTACACGTGGGGCTGCTTTCACAAGGCTTTGGACATGTTACAAATTGGTACACGGATAGATTGTGCTATATAAGATCAGATAGCTGAGGCTGCAGCCCGTACTGTATACATTTCCACTCTGGTACCAGTGTAATGACGCTGCTAGGTTAAGTCAAATTAAAAAAAAAAAAAGAAGTCCTGGAAGAGATCCCTATTCCTGGAGAATTTTTTTTTTTTTAACTTCAATAAAGGCTGAACAACAGTGTTTGAACTGGAGAGATGAGTTCTGACACATCCATGGAAATTAACATCTTTCCATCATCCTCGGACTCCAGTGATGCTCCTGCATGCACTTGGCTACATAAGCAGGGACTGGGCAAACCAGGTGCATTCAGGACCAAAATTAACAGGGTGAAAATTATTTTAGAACTCTAACCAAGTTCTGGAAGAAAAACAGTATAGTCAAATGTATTTTTTTAAATGTATTTTCAATTTATCTTCATATTTAGTCTGTAGGGCTGTGAGCTGGTTACACCAGCGGTGTGTTTCCTGAGGGACAACTAGTCCCCATCCTTCCAATCCTACAATTAAAGAGAAGGCAAGATGTTTCTATAAAAGTCACAACCTAGCTTCAAAATATTCTATTATTTGTCACCTCTTTGCTTATGGCTTTCCACTTTGTTCAGCAAAAGTGAAATTTAACCTCTCTGATTTCAGAAATTAACAACACTTAACATAGACCATACAGAATACATTGTTTAATCATTAGTGTTTTATTTGCCCCAGGGAGCAGATCTTTGATACAGAGGTGCTGAGGTACTTCTCACACACCAAGAAGTGATTCGTCATTTTGTAGGAAAATTATCAGCTCCAGTCTTCTCCTTGGGGTCCTCAAAAGCCTAGTGAGATGGGAGATTAGAGCTTTGTGTCTTGTCATAGCATTACATTCCCACAGGTCACTTTTTAACGCTCTCTTCAAGAGCTGCTGGGGAATTGCTAAATCAATTTTAAAGCATTTGTTTCAGCAGTTAATGGTAGTGTATATTCAGAGGTCAGCCAGAGCTTTTAGTCTAAACTTTCTCTTCCTACAAGCCAGGCAGTTTCACTCGATACCTCCTCTCACATGCAGACACTACATTTTGGTGAAACAAAGTATTTTTACTCCTTCATAAAAAAAAAAGGAATTAGTTCCTTAATAACTTAAATGAGCCCTCCCTTACAAAGCTGTTGTAGACTCCAATCACCACTTTGTTAAAAACAGAGGCAAGACTTTACCCTGAATCTGATTTAAGGTACCCACTGCATTTAGAAGTCCCTTGTACTTTAAGGTCTACAGTCCCTGTTACTATCAGATATCTTGTTTATGTAAATAATTACAAACTACTGTCTAGTCACCACTTCACCTTTACGTTAATGCACTAAACGGATTAAGCCTTCCATAATTTTCACTGGGAGCTTTGTTTATTTTCCAGAGTTCAGTTTAGTCCTCCAGCTTGCTTTGCAGACAAGCAGTGCTTTGAGGGGAATCAGATGGCCAGAAGCAAGATGAGTGAAATACTAGAGATAAAAATTAGAAAGAAAAAGCACCTCCAAAGGCAAAACAACGCTTGAGCATAATTGCTTGGTGTGGGAAAATGGTAATGCTACCTGGGACAGCCCAGAAAAAACAGGGATTTCATGCAGCTGAGACCTAGCCCATGCGGTGCACACTGTCTAGGGGGTTTTGCAGATACTTCATGCCATGACACTTCAGAGGTGAGATGCTGAATATGCATTCAGGGTGCTGCACAGTATAGGGAGAGAGAGAGGCTCTTCCCAAAATGCATGGTTGAGGTACTTTGAGTTGAACCCCTGGGGATGGGCACAACACAGTGGTTTTGCCACTGGAGCTGCCCCAACCTACTGCTGCTCTGCTCTCAACTTACATGAAGGGTGTAAGAGAACTCAGGCACCCATCAGGCTCACACCTAACTTTCTTATTTATATATTCATCTTTCTGCTGCCCAAACCACCTTCCCCATTGAGGTTGCCATTAGTTGGGCCAATATGGAGGCCCTAGAGGAGGCCCGGGACCTCACTTTTTTAGAGTCACAGCCCATCATTGCAGCCGTGGTGGGAGCTGGGGCAAAGCCTCGCTCCCTGCGGCTTCCTGATGCCTCTGCACAGGAAGCAGAAAAAGGTTGTCACACGCTAAAACCAACCCTATCCAACAGTCTCCTAATGCAGATATAAATGCAGCCTCTGCCAGAGACGGATGACAGGTCGCTCCCGCTCCTTGGCAGCTCTGGAAGCACCACAGTGAATCTGGCTTCTCCTCCCTCTACCCATGAGCTCATTAGAAAAATATTGCTGCTAGGAAGCAACAGTTCAGAGTGGAGAGGTTCACAGGCATGTCTGTGACTCTGGACCTGCCCTGTCGTGTTTGGGCTTGGAGGGGGGCTCACCCTCCCAGACTTGCTCCACTGCAACCCTGACTTTTGAAAGGAAACGGAGAAGCAGCACACTTTTTAAGGGGCAGAGAGTAATTGGGTAATTGCCTTCACAGTTACATGCTCAGCTTTCCACTGCTTGCACAAACAGGAAGACTGATACCACTGGAAACCTTGGGCTACCTCTCGAGGTAGAGATAATTGTTCATCACATGCTTTGGCAGTCAGTAAACAAACAATAGCATTTTCCACTTCATTTGTCAGCACAGGGTGTATTCATGTTTTATCTCTACGCCCATCTTACACAGTGCTGTCATGCAATTTGTGCTGATTTTTTTTTTGATTAGTGATAATTATAAGTAGAATTACACTACTGAGTAAATGACATACTCACTTGCCATTTCCCAAAGAAGTACACTGCTGTTTTCTGTTTCATTTCTTGTACTCATCTGCACCTGCTCCAGGGAAAAATTCAGTGTGGCTGGAGAATAAAATGAAGAGCAGGCTGCACCAGATCAGAGAACAGTGGTCAGTATTTGTAACTCACATATATTCCTGTGCTATAAGCTGGACTAATCAGCATTATCAGCATTTCTCAAGCTACATTTTCAGATACTTGCTACAAATATCTGAAGAATATTAGAAGCAGGAATTTTATTTTTTTTTTCCCCGTTTAAAGCACAGAGAAAAATCAGGAAAAAAAATGACCATTTGATATATTTTTGCAAAAGCATTGATGTCTATTTGCTTGCCCCAGCAAGGTTCCAAGAGGTCATTACTGAGCACTCCAATGTCATGGGAGGACAAACCATTTCCTGTGTGCAGGGGAGACCATTGCTTGGTGGCATGCAGCGTCTAAATAGAAGAGGATGACACAATATTCATCTTTGGGGGAAAAAGCAAAACCCAGAGAGACACTGGCTCCAAGTTTGACATTCACTGGTCCTCTGTGGACCATTCTCACTAGCACTGAATGATTTGTGGCATTCAATGGCACACAGAAAAGCTAATGTGACTCTAATGGCATCAACCTGCTCAAGGACACCTCAGGACTGAGGTGATGAATCTCTGCTCTTATGTCATAGACTATACAAATGGGGCATGATCATTTACTCCATAGTGCCTGAAATAATTCAGCAGACTTTTCCAGCTATTTTTAAATGGCTTTAAACATCCAGCCATTATGCTCACAAGAAACTGCTTTTACTCTGCCTGTTCTTTGTTTCTGGTCCCTGAACATTTCCACTCAAATACATTCTCTGCTTCAAAGCCTGTGAAGAACACAGTTCCTCGAAAATCTCCACAAGGCATCTGTAAGCCACACAATATCTATACAATTCAGTGATGATATGTAGCTTGGAAGCCAAACATAGGTGACAGAAAGGAGAACACATATATGTGAACCTGTAATCATTTAAAATCTGAATACAGAAGTGAACAACAGGACAGCTAAAACACTCTGACTTACACAATCAACCCAGACACAATTAAGCACAGTCAAAAATCATCATCAGGAAACTATGAGACAAGAGTGAAAATTACTTATAGTAACCTGCGCCACTCTGGAGGCCAATGCACTAGGAAGAATGTTTAAGGAAGAGCTCATGCAGGGGGAGATAGCAGGGACTACACTTTATCAGCATATCTTCATCTCATTCTGTACAAACAGAAATCCTGACTATATCCACCTTGGCAGGATTTCCTTTTCCAGGTCTTGTCCTGTATCACATACCATGTCACACCATTCTGCGAGGAAGACACTGTCTTAAAGATGCCCATAAATCAAATATGGCTGTTTGCTATGAAAGCCAGTGTAATAGGAACATTAATATGTCCAGGAATATGTTTGTAAAGGGCTTGGCACTGTGGAATGAGATCCATTTATTTCTTCAAACGATAGATGATAATCCCTAAAATGTTCTGCTCATTTGTTACTGCACCCTCAGTGTGTCCTTTCCAGTGCCTTATGCCCATTTATTTCCTATACTCTGATGCTCCAGAATCTATTAGCAGGATCTGTAGAACAGCTGTATAGACACATACCATAAATGGATCATATTGCATCATCTTAGAGGCAAGGTAGTTTAATACCATCTATCCACCAAGCCTCCCACGGCAAGTCCAATCTTGCCACTCCCCCTGTTCCTGTATTAATCTTTCCACTGCAAAGTGGTGCTTTTGTCTTGATGTTCAGCTTCAAGCTGGAGGTCCTTTCCTGTGCTATATTTCCCGGGCCAGGGTCATGTCTGAACCAGGTAACTTATGTAAATGGTTCTTTCACATGAAATTCAGACAGGTTCTGCACTCCAGAAAAAAGCACGACCAGTGAGCAATATCAGCCATGAGACTGGATTCCCCTCTGGTTCTGCCGGAGCTCAAGCTGAGCCCACTACATTTACAGGATTCTCCTGTTCTGAGCAATACAGAGATACAAGCAGGCTCAAATCTAGGACTTGGCTTACAAGGTTTTTAGTTAAAAAAAATCACTCCGCTGAAAGACTTTGGTAAACTCAGTCTTTTGTTACAATGGACTCTCACAGCCTTCCTCGCTCTCTGGCCATTCCTTATTTATACCACTCAAATTACTTGGCTCATTAGCCTGCCAGTATAAGAGAAATCCTGTTGGGTTTAGTTTATTTAAGGTTTAAAAATAGCATTTGTTTTAATCAAGTGATGCATGTTTGTCTGCATTTGCAGAAGTCTTGAACATAATGGGAGTGAGGGAGTACAAAAATCCATCCGGGCTTTTAAAGACTTTAATCATTTACAGAAACAGCCAGATGACTGCAGTCATCAGAATAAAAATAAAATCAAAACACATAGACTTCCCTAGTGGATAGCTCCAAAATAACTAACCAGATAAAGTAACAAACTAGTTAAAAGAATACTGATTGAACCATTCTGGTTTTAGAAACTCTGATAATGAGAGAGCACAGAATGAAATAGAAAAATTTCCCAGTATTCTGGCTACTCTGAAACAAAACAGATTGCTTCCACTAAGGAGGCTACAGCTCTTACTGCTCTTCGTAAAGGGGTTGAGTCACCAGGATTTATTATTACCATGGACATAAGCTTGCCAAGGCTTTATGTTAAGAGGCCTCAGTGCAGATGCCAGTTTGGTATCATGCATAACCTTAGGTAGATGCTTAACTTGAATCTCTGTTATTCCCACTGCTGATACAACAGAAATCATCAATTTAGATTGCCTGTGCTGGTACCACAGCATGAACTAGAGACTCTGAATTAGAGACTTGTTCCCTCCACTGCTTTGCAAATCTTCTTGTGCAGAGGCTTGGAAACTGGAATGGGGTTCTCCAAGACAGAGTTATGACCTTACATCTGAAACAGCTAAAAGCAAGAATTAAGGTTTATCATCCTTGGCCAGTATTTAGTTTCACATCGATGGATTGTTTCAACTCATAAAACACAATCATTTAATGTTACCCAGAATCTCATACAATGAGCTGAATACTGCAGATGGAAATACAAGCTCCCACCTGATAATTCTTGTTTAGTCTCTCTTGTTACAAAAGATACTGCTTTATGGATTCTGCTTTGTAGTAGTACATCATATTGAATTACTTGATCAAAATGCTCTTAACAAAATGACAATGCAGCTAGGTCAGGATAAACTAAAAATAACTTCTAGAACAAGCTATTGGAAAATTAATTAGTTTTGGGTCTAACCCAGTACTCACTGCACTCCATGGAAAACCATCACTGGTAAGCACAAGGAATGGCAGAGCAACCATTTGCATGATTCTTTAACCCTGGCCAAATTATTACATAAATGCAAATCCAGGATATCACCACTGAGTGAAGAATTGAGGATCAGAAAAAGGCTCTATCTCCAGCAGCCCATTTCAGACATTTGTTCACTGGTCCTGCTTCTCAACCAAAACCAAGTTATTTATTTTACTCTTGTGCCATACACTGCCAGAGGCAAAATGTGAGTTAAGTTTGCTGCTGTGTCCTTAGAGTACTCTGCTGTGTCACAAAGGCACCTTTGCAGCTCAAGGCAAGTTAAGGACAATGTCACCATTATCAATGAACATCCTTGCTTTTCCTACTTTCGTTCGTAACGTTAATGTTACTTAAACTAGAAAGGAGAGAGTATTAAAATACATGTCCAGATAATCCAAGGACAGCACGTGCATGAATTCTAATAATCTTGCAGTCCTTTTATATTCTTCCTGACATATTCTTCTTCTATACTTGTGCTAAGTAGCCTTAGACTTACAGCTATAGAGTACTTGCCTCCCTTTTTAACCATTCAGATGTCAATTATGTTAATGAATTAAAGAACTGAATTGTAATGCTTTACTTTGGTATAACTCCACTGGGGAAGAGCCACGGTTATGATGAACTATGAACCACTATTATAGATCAGCAGTGCTGTGCTGATCTACAGCCACTCTGAATCTGCTCCCACCAAACCACTCCTCAGTTACACCAGCACAAGCGAAAGGAGAGCCAAGATAGAAATATCACCTACTAGTGATGACCAACTTGCACAAAAGTTTGTAGACTTCTAAGTCAATAGTTTTTATAATACAAAGAATGCATAAAAATAATGCAGTCACATTTCCTGGAAACGAATATAAGTCGGAATTAGCAGCTCAATAGCTCACAGAAGGATGCAGAGCTACTCTAACGTTGCTTGACATAACTCCAATTTCCTTCTTATTTGTTTTCATGCCTCAATCCAAGGTCTCTCTTGTAAGTATGTTAAGCACTTTACAGGAAATATCCTTAGAAACCAAGTAAAGAGAACAACCTGAGCGAGAAATGAAATACAGACCTAAATCTGCATCACTTCTGTTTTAGGAGACAGCTCTGACTACCAAGCAGCAGTGCCCTGTGGGATGCAGCCTGCTTGCTGAAACAGTTTTTCAGTGAATGAGAAAAATAATCACTGGAACAGAAAGAGAGGTTGTTTTACATCACATGGTGGTTAGGACACTCACTTGAGATGTGTGTCCAGGTCCTTGTTCTGTAAAAGTGTTGGACCATCACTGCATTGCATAAACGAAGGAGAGATTTAGAAAGATCCCCTCTCAATAGGCCACAGCCCAGTGGCTACATGCCTCTTAGTAATTCTGCAATATGGATCAATAATTGTGGTTAAAATAACAATATTGTTATTAAGACTTTTATATCAGTACTTTTTATAAGTGATACTATTTAGATTATGTATCACTGAATCCATTTAGATTTCTGCCCTTTCATCTGGTTGAATGTTTGTACAAATGGGACTGGTGACTGACTTCATAATAATCAAAATGTAATTATTCCCCTACTTCAGATTGTAGAACTGTAACTTTTTATTTCATCAATATAAATGATTAAGTGGTAACATCAATGAAGAACAGCCATGTATCAGCTGAGCTGTAAATGACCTACGTCAGTGATTGGTCTTGCTTCTTGATTAGTGTAAGCTTTAAAGCTCATAAGCTGTATTCTGCACTGACACAGACATTTAATAAGAGTGATAATTAGCTAGTAGCTTGCAGTTTTCTAGTACTAAAGTCTACCTAAGAACATCACAAATCTTTACTTCTTTCTACACATGATATTAACCACAAATATTGAGCTACTCTGAGATACCCCATCAGCTTCTCTGAAAATACATGAATCTTGGGTACAATTCTTACCTCATCAATATATACTATTAACAACAGCTATGTTACCTAAACAAAAATATCAAATTTAAAACCTTACTAAACCTTGTATGAGACTGATGGCTTTCTTGAATCTATTTGGAATAGTCATAATGTGATCACATATGAATATACTTACATATATATAAATACATACATATGAACAGCTGGTCTGACACGGACAAATAGTCAGCAGCAGATTAGGGAAGGAGAGTAAGATGAAGGGACACATTGAGAGAGCCCTCCTTGTAATCTGATGGCAGTTTTAAGTAGTATATTTGGACACTGAAGCTGTTGTCAATCTTGGGTATTCTGCAGGACAATAGTTTTGAAGCTGATCTTGGCTGGATGGGAGTAAAAGGAACCTCAGGGCTTTCTAGTTCCTAACCATCCCTTCCAGTACACATACACTCCCTGCATTACTGCCACATATTTCCTTCACTCATGTCTGGAGTCATTCTGTCTGTAATGGGAAGGATGAGGATGCATTGGCTGCAGATGAAGTGGGAGTTGAAAGAAATCCCATGGCTGCCAGGCAGAATCCTATGCACCATATCACTCACTGTTGTACCCAGAGTACTGGCTGGGTGCCCAGGTGGAAGGACGTTGCTCTAAGAAACAGGGTCGAGTACTGAGGGGATAAATTTTGAAACTATTTAAATGGCTAATGGTGCAGACAGGCAATTAGTAGGACTTTGAAACTGCATTTCCTAATTGCATAGTTAAAATACTTGAACACTTCATAAAATTTACTCTTTATTCCTTCCAAGATCAAAGTGAAGGGGGAACAGGACAAATTACAAGCCAGCATGTAATCAGATAGACTAATTTTTTCTGCCTTAGTAAGATGTCCATGTGAGAAGTGCAGTTTCTCACATCTTCCCCAGTATTACCAGTTCTGCCTGGCTTTGCAGAGCTGAGCTGGAGGCTGCAGCTGGGTTGGAGCTCATCCACAACACATTCCAGCTTCCAAGCAGCACAGGCAGGTGGACAGCTGGTAATCCAACCACATGTCTTGGACTAACCAGCCTCACCTTTAAATAAAGTCCCTAGCTCTATCTCTGGGTGTGAATAGGAGCCACTAAGCATGGCTATGGGTAGAGGGAAGGGGGAGGCTTGTTTTGAAACAGGTCTCATAGCTTCTTCTCCATATTTCACAGATTCAGTAAATACTCCATTGGACATTGTGGCAATGCAAAAGCTGCCTCCAAACTGGGGTTGGGTAGGAGTGGGACCTTGAGGGCAAGACAAGATGGGGAGGTAGCACTGAGACCTAGAACAGATTCAAAAATCAAACCCTTTCTGTGATTCAGAGCAGTTTTTCTGGCTAATTTAAATATCTGTGCCAGACACTGGAAGTTACATGATGTGAATATCCCGTCAGAGACAATTATTTTGCTGATTTGTTCTTGTGACAGCTCAGTTACACACCAGCACTTACAGAGAATAACAGAACAAAAAGAAAAACAACCTTACAGCATAGCCTGAAGTGAAGTGACAAGAAAGATTCATCTCTGGGGAAAATAATAAGGAAATACATTTAAAAACAGGAGCATCAGAGGGTTCAGAAAGTCACTGCTGAGCATGGAAGGGCAGGGTGTGAGGGTGGCTGACAGACTAATGCACTGACTGCAGGATGAAGCACTCCCCTCTGGAGAAGATGGCAGTCTTTGAAGAAACACGACCCAGCACTCAAGAACTTGCTACGTGGCTTTGGCTATAAGTTTTGCACTGTCTCTTTCTGACATCCACATTTCATCCTTAGCACTGCTGTTGCCTTGTAGCCAGATTCATCCCCAAGGGTCAACTGTTCCCCACCTTCTAACTCTTCAAATCACCATCTCCAGTCTGTGCTACCCTGAGCCTGGTAGTTATATTTGTAGTATTTTCTGAAACTATGCACCTCCCGTACTCCCCATGTTTGGAGGACTTCCCCTGCTCCAGCTGAGAGGTGCAAATCCCTGTGGGTATTATTACTGCAGGCAGGCAAATGGAAAGATGGAAGACAAAGAGTTTGGAAGCACTAGTCACACTTTTCTCTCTTGCTCTACCCTCATTTGAAAACAGAAGTACCCTTTTCTGTCCCTGTCCGTGCATACAAATAGGAAAAAAACCCAATAGTGTGAGAATATTTAAACAGTCAGATCGGAGATGTCTGTCTGACATCTGCATTCTGTGGGGAGGATGTGTTCTGGGTGTGTGATAAACTTCTTGCCTCCCTGTGAACAAATCATGGACTTTTTCTGACTTCAACCCTAAATGCACTTGCCTCCCCCACATTCAGACAGGGCTTAGAGATACTTAACTCATAGGGCCAGCCTCAGTCTTGTTGAGCTGTCATCTAACCCACTGAGATGCCTTTAGAAACACCGAAGTTGGGCAATAGCGTTGAGTACTATTCCCTCAGAAATGAACCTTGGAAATGCAAAGCAACACTGTGGGGATGACCCTGAAATGGTGATATGTTTGTTTCTGAGCTTTTGCAGGATAAATTTTCCCTTGCTTTTCCAGTGAGATAGCTGACTCTTCAGGTGCCCTTAACAAACCAGCTATAACAGTATCAAAACGTCAGGTGAATCATTACATTACCGGCTGCCAGTCAACATTCTTTCACCACTGCGGCCACAGACCTTTTTAAAAGCACCCCTCCTGCAATACTGAGTGGCATTTCTCACTGCCATTATCTACTGAGTCTAGTTGTAAAGTTATTTTTTTCCAGAACAGTTGAAGAGCGTTAGTTTAAATCCCTGTGATTTAAAAGAACAATGGCCAATCAGCTGATTGGCAAGCAAACAATGTTGCTTTTAGCTTTGGAAACTAAAAACACTCTTTCAAAATAACCAGAGAACAAGAGGAGAAAAAAGGCAATGCCTTTTGTGACTGAAGCCTGCAACAGAGGCAGGCTCTAAAAAGCTCACCCATCACTTTGGGCAGTTCCCAGGATATGCTATTTATCCCTGTAATCAGTACACAGGGGCAGCTAACATAACAGGAGCCATTCAGGAGGACACCCTTCGCCGGGTAAGACAGTGCACAAGAAGCTGATCACTTGGGGCTCAAGCACAACTAAGCACTTTACAAGTGGAGTCAGAAAACTGACACCCACATCGAGCTATGCCCGTGCTGGTGGAAGGTGCTGGCAGAAGGTGAGCACTTGACAAGCTGGTGGACGTGCCTGGGCTTTCAAGGATGTCTAATGCAGTTTTGGCAGAAATCTTCACTTTCAGGAGAATGATCACTACATCAACAGATTTTTGTGAGACCTTTAAGATTTCACCCATGAAATTCTAAATAGACAGTATAAAAGCAGTTGAAATTAGCATATGCCAAGGTTGAGAAGGGCACATACACAGGACTAACAACTCAAAAATACCCAGGAGGCTTACTGCTGATTTTCAGAAGATACAAGGAAGGAGATGTTTTAATTTTCTTTGTGGACAATAAAATCAGATTTCTTTTTTTTAGGCAATGTAGTTAAACTTCTCATTTCCATCAGATTCCAGTAAAATATCAGTGACTGGTCTTCACAGAGCCCCTCACAGAGCATTTTTCATAGCCCTCTTGAACAATCTGCAGTGAATTTTAGTACTGACATGAACCATCCTGTAATTGAGCTTCAGAGCTAACATGCACCACAGCCTGATGAGCAGACTTTGCTCCTTCTCCCAAGACTATTAACCACTAGAGGTGGTTTCAGACCATGTTGTCAGATGGCATTTGACCAGAGCAGGTTTCAGCTAGATCTTGGAAGCTACTTTGCCAAACCGTACAGGTCAAAGCTTATGCTGGAACACAGCTATGCTGCCGGCCTCCAAATTAAAACCAAAGACATACAAATTGCCTCATTATATATATCTGTATGTATGACATGATGGTGCTCTGCAAACACTTGTGTCTCTTCAGGAATCCTCTCACAAGGAATACGCTTGCAGGATCTTGAACTTTCCACTAAGCAATAATTTGCTGCTGCTGTTGTTTTCAGTAGAGGAAAAGACCTGTATTATTAATGACATGGCACGGCAAGCAGGATGCTCACGGTGCAGGCCAAGAGCCAAACCTGCACTGCTGGCCGCTTCTGCTCCCCAAGCCCCGAGCCGAGCTGTCTGGGCAGGGAGCGGCGTGGCCGGGCAGCTGCAGCTGCTGGGCGCACGGTGCTGTGTGGAGATGTTCAAGCACCATCTAGTGGAAAAAACCAATCTGAGTAAAGTCAGACTTGCACAGACCCAGGGCTTGTTGGGAGCAATATGCACTGAGGAAAAAGAAACAAACCCCGTTATGGGCTTGATTACAGGTCTGCTTTTCTCCTTGGGAGGGAGTCAGGGTATAATCACAACCGAGGAAACAAGTCGGGGCTAGAAAAAAAGGAAAAGGGTGACTACCTACTGGGATTTAAGCTCTCTGCAAATACATTTTATTCTCCATTGCTCCTGCCTCATCACCTTGAGCTTCTCGAGTACTCTCACTGCTCTTTACAGTCCTCCCCCATCAGAGGCCATGTGCTGGCTGGCACAGGCTGACCATGCAAGCAGGACCAAGGGGGTGTAAGGAAAAGCTTTCGTTTATTTGGCTCCATGCTACCATATCAGAATGGGGTGGTAAGCCACCCTTTCACAAGCAGTTGCAGTCTCTGCAGGCTTTGTTCTTCCAGCACACTCACAGTCCAACAGCACAGGTGTTCCTGCTGGCTCTTTAAATGTATTCCCTTATAGTCAGGTTTATCCCAGCAAGGACAACCTGAATTGAGCAGTCCTTCTCCTCTAAGGGTGGCACAAATGTCTAGAAGCAATGTTTGGGTTTGCCAGGAGACAGAGTCACAATGGCAGCTAGCATCTTGCTCAGTTGGAACAACAGAGAGGTCTTAGATGGAAACCTCTGAGCCTGTTGCCAAATGGCATTAGGAGCACCTGACTTTGCTGTACTGGGGAGCTGTGGGGAGCCAACCCAGCAGAGTCATGGCCAATATGCCTGTCCCTGTTTATTCATCTATTGCCATCTCTACTTACTGCTGTTCTATTTATCTCACTGGACTCAAGACACTCAGCTAAAAACATCAATTACATGTCACACTTCAAAAAGTCTGCCTTTAAAAAATAAAATAAGGATTTTTCCAAAAAAATTTTCCTTATTGGCTCATTTGGACATAGAATACATGTGTACTGGGATATAAACTAATGATTAATACAAGATGAATCTGTAGAATATTCTATTTTAGTTTCACAAAGATACTACATATCTTTTACTCCTGAAGTCAGAGCAGCATTGGGTCATGAAACTGTAGAGTCTTTTAACATATTTCTTTCACTTTACATACAGATTTTTCCTGAGGACAAGTCATCAAGGGAAGTCTCATCATGAACATGAACAGCAGCAGCTCTGTGTACAGTAGTAGTTACACCATTGTAGTGTCATTGCCATAATTGTTTTTAGAGGTAGAGATCCCTGAAGAGTTACAGAAAGAGAAACAGGTCACACAGTGCAAGTGCCACAGCTAAGGTGAGTGCCTGCAATAAAGATGCTTTCTTCTGGATCCTATACAGATGCCAGGTTGGTTCTTTCCAATTTTGGCCTTGCAGCAGCAAAAGAAGAATAAATGGTGTCTACTCTTCTGTGTTCTGCTTCGTCCAAAGGGAGAAATACACGTGCTGGACTCACACAGATCCAGTCTGCCTTGACATTTGAAGGTTAGGAGCCAAAAGAGAATAGAGACTCCTAATAGGGCCGTGGCCCACCCTGGACTTGTATGATGAGAAAAACCACTAAGTTTGGGCTTGGCTTGTCTCAGGATGCCCAGAGTTTCTGCTTGGCTTCCAGATTCCATTAATAGCTGATATGTGTGTGTAAATCCTCCCTATGGCTCCAAAAAAAACTTGACGCAGAGCTTTAGAAAAACAGAGATAAAAACTTAATACCTTAGGTTATTAAAATCTCAGCACTTCTTTTACTGCAGCAGCTTTTTGCAATAGCTACTAATCCTTTTCCTCCATAAAACTCCATATCCTATCTCACAATATACTTTGCTGTGCTATTACTAATCTTTAAATTTGTGCATGTTCTACAGTAGGTGGGCATTAGCACATGCACTGTGAGAGCATTAAACTTAGCATATACTGGATGAGTTGGCTTTAGCAGCAAAGTCAGGGTAAGACACGTCTTCTCCACCCATAGCTACCTCACCAGCACCGTCAGCACCATGGGGAATAGGGGTTAGAACTGTAGCAGGGTGGTAAGAAGATGAAGCAGGTTGTATAGGGAAGGCGAATTTATAGCAGGGCTTTCCTGTCAAAGCCAGGGTGTTACAGATGTAGAGACCAGCATCTCTCAGAAACCAGGCCATTCTGCAAATAATGGGTTGTTCTTTGCATATTGAAACTGCTCCTTCATCTCTGCTTTGCAAAATGAAACAAGCAAGGAGACAACTATAAAGGCTGCTGCTATAGAGCCACAGGTTGTGTTTACAACACTTATGGGTTCAGCAATGTCAGCTTGAGGTTTTTTGATGTCTTTACCAGCAAACAGAATAAAAAACTTACATTTCTTTCCCTGAAAAAAGCCTCATCGTCTTTTCCCCTTCAAGGATTTTTTTTTTTTAAAGAGAGAAAAATTATAAAGTTTGAATTAAACTGTTTACCTATGGAAATAGTTTTTCAATAAGCTTTGTGGTTGGCCACATAAACAGAAGTTCATTCCGAGTAAGGTACATGTCCCTGTAGAAATAGCACACTGTTCTCCTAAGTCATAGAGAACCTGTCCCTGATGCATTTTATGTACTTTTATTTTACAAAAATGTAAAATGCTTGTAATGGTAAAAGTGCAGTAGATGAAACTAAACTCAGAGAACTGCTTCTAGAGATGAGACTTTTCAGAAAAGGAACACATCAACCCACAACTTGCATATTAATAAAGAATATAAGAGAAAGTAGTAACCAAAAAATAATTTGGGTGGGATAAGAAATTAAACCAGAAACAGTTGTAATACACCAGTGCATGCAGGCAATAGGCTGTGGCATGGCCAGACATATGCAGGACATGGCAGAAGGTAACTGTGAAGTTTAGGTCAAATACTATCTTTAACAACATCTTCATCTTTACCCTTCTCTGCTTGGGCCCATTCTTTCTCCTGCTGAAATCAGAAGCAAAGGAGATGCTGGTACATGCAGGACAGTGTCCTTCAATGTTTAAGTGCTGCTCTTTTCTGCTTCAAGCGCAGCAGCAACCTCTGCCTTTGTTTCACTTTATCAGTAGCTCAGGAGCTCACATCCTCCAATCAACTTGGTAACACTAGAGCTTGCCCCCCTTTTCAGGCTGCTGCTGTATTATCAGAACCATGAGAGAAGGCCTTCGAAATGCTTGCCCAGCACTTTCATTTGTTGTGCTGTAATGTGGCTGCTGTAGTCGCTGAATATGTAGATTTAGAAGTAAGTTTTTTAAAGCAGTGCTCGGGAGGTATGTGTGTTAATCCCATTATCTGATAAACGGATTTGTGAACACACCTCCCACTATCCTGCATTAATAACATATCCCTTAGTGTCACTAGGAAATGTAATTTAAATGCTCTTGAGGAGTCGATAGACCATATGTTCAAAACCATGGAATTAAACAAAACAAGTTTATGGAAAGTTGCAACGTTGTCAAGATCTTATCCCCTGCTCTCTCCTGCCAGCTCCCCCATCCTTCAAAGTCACCAATTAGACTTGCTGCTGATTTCCTTCACATTTGTTGAATATGCTACCACATGCAACTTGTCTTCCCCAAAGTGTGCTGGAAGCTGACAGCTCTGTCACAAGACCCGAGCACTCCTGGGACTCAGGGAATTTAGATTCCCCTCCAAAGCCAGCCACTGGCCTCTGCTCCTGAGGAAGCCATTCATTCTTTATCTTCTAAAATGCAATAATTTCTATAATATGGGGGGTTCAGATTCACATGTTTAGTCTAATATGCCTGCACATTATCAGTATTTTCCATCACATCCCTGTGAAGGATGGCAAAGAAAAATTTTTGGGGACCAGACAGCCAAAGCATTTGATACAAAAATCAAACATTTTGAATACAGGCCATCAGTCTGAATTCAGTATAGGCTGCCAGCAACTCAGACCACTGTTTGTTTTTGTTTTTTTTTTAATCTATCCTGAATGTATATGGATACTAGATTTATATTCTCCTTATCAAGGCATTAGCAGAAGGGACACTTATCAGTGACTTTTGAATATTTATTATCAGTGGTATAGATTACTTCCTTAAAAGTCTATGATGCCATACCTTGCAATGTGAATTTAGTGGTTAATAGGAAATAGGAACTTCAGCAAGGCACACACTTTTGCTATGCTAGACTCAAGGTTAAGGATCAGAAAGGGGTGTGTGAAAATAAGAAAAAACTATTTCTCAAAGAAAAAAGGCAAGATTTACATATAAGTAATACTCATCACCCAGAAGTTCAGGCCAAATACTAGATGTTATATAAACTCAACAAAAATTAAACAGTTCCTATGAAAAACAGATGCAACTCTAACATTTGTATGTGATCTATGAGGGAAAAGAAATCTTAGAAGGATATTTTTTATAACCTAAAAAAAGTCAGTACAAGATTTTGAAACTCAATCTTTTTTTATCTTGCAGAGACATAACTCCATCAGGTTTTGTCAATATTTCCATTCACATTTGCTCTGGCCATTCACATAGCTCTTAACGAGTACTTTTAATTCCAGAATTGTATCATGTTTTCCAAGTTCTATGTTAAGGCTTTGCAGTAGCAGGTAGCTGCTTGGGAGCTTCTAAGTGCCTTGAGTAAGCAGGGTAAGTTACAAAGGATCAGTCTTGTAACAATCTTCCCCAATATTCAGATGTATCTGCACAGTCTACAAAATCAATTCAAGGACTTGATGACAATATACGCAAGTTGCTAGGAACAGGCTGGAATACAAACTTGCTATCTGCACATAGACACTGTGGTGTGCAGGAGAGGCTTGAGCAGCATCCCGTCTCAAAGCATGGGTTCAGATAAGCAGAGGTCACATACCAAAGATAGCCCATCACTTTCTTAGACCTATCATCATCCTATAACCTGTCCTACTTCTCCAGAGAAGTCAGCACAATCTGGCCATGGAGTCAAGAATGGGGAGAGAGACTATATGCTACAGTGCTCCAGATGCCCAAGACACAGCCACCACAGTTAGCAAGGAAAGGGAAGGTGAAACAAGCAAGTCACATGCTCAGCACAGCTGAGATGCAAGAGGCCTACAGTCTGTCTTTGTAGTTAGAGGGTTATTCACACCCAGTGGAGAGAAGATAATTCTTTTCCTTCCACCCATCATCTCCTTGGGTGGCCTCTTCTCCTCTCCACAGATAAATACTTGGGTCTTAAGGCCTACCATTATCCTGGGCTGGAGGCACACAGTAATAGAGCACATTTGGTTTTGTAACCCTCTTGACCAAGGAAGGGAAGAGTTGTTCCAAGTCCCAGCTCTATGAGTGTAGCATTAAAGAGGCGCTTGCTTTCCAAACCAAGCAGAAGAACCTGCTCAGCTGGGGGGTGTGTGTGTGTTTCAAGTCCAGACTTGCAACCAAGAAAGGAGCCCAGTATAAACACAGGAAAGGCTGGTCTTTAGTTACCAGGCGGAAGCCGGGAGAGCTGGCATCAGTTCCCGTCTTTAACAGACTTCATTTTTAAGATTCGTGTCAACACCGCTAAAACCCGGGATTTCTGTCAGCAGCGCTACACGGAGCGGGAAGCGCGCTGGATAATCCCGGTTCCCTGGTCACGTTCTCCACGCTGCTGCCAGCTCAGGCCGCAGGCGGCGCAGGGCGAAGCGCGGTGCACTGCCCGTCTCGGGCCGCTAGAGGGAGCTCCAGGCTCGCCGCTCGGGGCTCCTCTCCGCCCTGGCTCACGCGCAGGCAGATCCCCGCCAAACCGTTCTCTTTCCTCTTGCGGTAACCAAGTACAGAGAATTAACCGTGCGTTCACAGGGACATCGTGAAATCTGCTCCTTAGCTTTGGGTTTGCAATGCAGCAGCTACAAACTCCTTTGGGAAGCGTGAGGCTCAGATGGCATTTCACTGGGTATTTCCTAGGAATGTCTTCAAGATACATTTGGGTTTGGAGCTGAAAGCATAGCTGTTAGAAAGTACTTACAGGCTTAGCTTGTCAATATAGAGGCAATAAAACCCCGATCCCACTCATCTCTTTGGAGGATTGAAAAAAAATATTCAAACCAGTGCTGTGCAACACATGGAGCGATGTTTACTACAGAATCGCATGAGTCTGAAATAAAGCACATCCCTGCTGATGGAATGTGAATAGCTCTGGAGGGGTGATGTATAACACCAGAAGCCAGTGTTTCCCAGGCTGCACATGACCCTGTCACACTGAAGCACAAGGCAGTTTTGGATGCCTGTGGCATTGTCAGCACCACCGGTGCCCATTAGCGCAAATATGTTGCAACGGGCAAGTGGAACAGTGGAAGCAGAAACATCCACTGGACTCTTGTGACCAGGAAAACAATAACAAAAAAAGTCAACCTTATTGATTTGCAACTGCAGCATCATTTGAAACCCAAGAAGCTAAAAACATCAGCTTTGAAAAAAACCCAACAAGCTCCACCCAAGTTGATGTCCTGCAGGATTCTCAGCCACCCATTTGGGAGAATAAGATCCCTTAATCAAATCAAATAAAAACTTCTAAAATCAGACCCTGCACTTAATAAGACAGGGTTATCTGCTACTAACCCTGGCTGACTGCTCTTCACGGGGCACAGGTAGATGCAGCATCAGGAGGGAGGTGGGGAAAGAAAAAAAACTCCCTTAGTTCACACTAGTGCAGCAGAGCTCATTATGTGCCCTGCTGCCTATTGCTGTGAGAGGTTAGAAATGCTTCTTTATTTCCCTTGCCCTAATGCACTCACTGCCTTCCCCATTCTGTTTATTTTGTGGCACCAAAGCAGTAGCAGTCAGCTCTGTGAGGCATTATTCCCCAGCCTCCTTTCTGAGGTGAGCAAAGTCCTGAAAACAGAAGCAACTTCCAAAAAAAGAAAAAAATTACTGCCACATCAATTTCTATTCAAATTGCTTGGCAGATTTCTCTAGTTTCTTTGCTGGAGACCAAGGTTCACTTCCAGCTCCCCAGTCTTCAATACCTCAGGACAGTGAGTGCTGGCACAAACTGAAACCTGGTGACCTTCCTTTGAGAATATTAAGTCTTGTTGGAGTTTCTGTGAGGTTAATCGATTCCACTCAGTCCTCTCTCTTGAAATCCTCGGACAGGAAAGAATAAGGAAAGAAAAAGCCAAGGGAGATTTTTGTACAATCCTTATAACCTCAGGATTGCTTCAGTTTTTAAGGGTATTTGTCTCAGTCTCATTCTCCTTGGAAAGCATGCTTTTAGGTACTCAGTCCTTAAATAAAACCCCCTAAATACTGAGCTGCGCCTTTAATTTCCAAAAGCACCCAGTCTATGCCATATTTGAAACACTAGACAGCAAAGTACAGTACAATGTCATGTCAGTTAGAACTGCTTGAGGTGCTCTTGCCTAGAGCTCCCCAAACATTTTGAAGAGATTTACCTTGTGTAGCCTGGCACCCAGAAAGCATTGTGTGCAAAGAATCTAGTTCAAGTGGTTAAAGTCACATGGAGATTGACGTGTTAAACATTGGCCCATGGGGCCAACCAGGCAACACCGAGCCTAATCAACTTGCCAAGCCCCCTATCCTCTTTGTCGCAGTTGCCAACACAATTTCTGTTGAGTGGGCACTTACAAATGCAGTTTCATTACTGAAAGGCCAAACTCCTCATCATTTTGCAGAAGCTGGACCTCACTAGTACCTATGTATTATTCCGTTCCTGATGGAAGCCATGGATTGACCTCCAGGCTTTCCTCATGCTCTCTCTCACTGTGACCTGCATCACACCTGGAGCCACAGTGGACCTTCTCCTAAAGCTAACATTTCACATGCTGCAAAAGCAAATGCTGCATCAACTGAAATACTGAAGAAAGCAAAGAACTGCAATCGCCTTAGCTCCCCACTGGGTAAACTGGTCTACAAAACACTGTCTTATCAAAGGTACCGATCTTGCCACACTTTGGGTTATGTACAATATTTGGTTCACAAGCACTTGAGATGTGTACACACTACTGAGCTGAAATGGGGTCACTGGCCTGCTCAGGGCCAGAAAGAACTATTAGTGCTCTCAGGGCCCTGGCATATAAAGAGCTGCAGAACACAAGGCATCATTAAAAACAGCAGATCTGACCAAAATGATTTTTTTCTGCTGCCAAAACATCCCCATTCCAATGTCTGCACCTTACCTCCTGTGATCAATGCTGCCTTCAGTTTGATCAGCATCACTCTGTCCTAGAGGTCCCCAACCAAACCAGCCAGCAGCATCAGCAGGAGAACCCACATGGGCTAATTTGGCATGTACTGCTGACACAGACCAGCTCTGCACAGCACTCAAATCTCTAAATAGCAGTATGAATAAAAATAGTTCAGTTTGGACATCTAGAAACCACAAGGGAATAGGAATATATTTAAATCAAGAAGTAATTTCTGAAATACAGTGATCCCTAGTTACTTGCCACTGTTCATGAGGTTGTACTGAGAGATAATGCTTCACCTCATCATGTTCAACCCTCTGAAGTGTGGCACAAATGTCATGAGTAGCTGAAATTTTGAGCACCAATCTTTCCATTCATTCCACTTAAAATCTTAAGTTTTCTTCCGTGTTGCAGACACTGATCAAGAGTGCTATATAATCTTTGGATTCATTTGCCCAACAATCATCTAATTAATTAATCATTGATAATTAAAATGACCTCATTTTGACTGATACCTGATCTCAGAAAGGTTCAGAAGAAACTTGACACATGTTGTGTCATGTTCCAGCATAACCCACTACAGGTATGTTATGTTATGCCACATGTGGTTTCCAGAGAACAAAATGAACGAAGGAGCAAATTAAAGGAAGAACCAGTTGTACACATATTGAATCTAACCAGTTCAAATATCTGGTGACAGTCAGGAACCGGTGAACATGCAGTATGCTTGTAGGACCATCATTAACTCCAGAAATGGCATTATTTTTGGATATGCCTAAGCAGGGACATTTGATAACACCATATTATCTGTGCAAACCCTGCTATACTTAGGTGCTGGAAGAACCCTTGGGAGAGAAAATCTGACTAAAAACTAAACTGACAAGAGGGAAAAGTATTCCTCACATTTTGCCTGCACAAGCACTGAAATCCCATAAACTTTGAGACATGCAGGCCATAAGGAAAATGAACTGGTCACACTATACCTCCTGTGATTTTTTTTTTTAAGTGGCTACCTATCTTACATGGGAACTGCAGACTGACACACACCTCCTCTGCTGCCCTTCCAGCTCACCATGGGATGAAGGAATAAGTTTCAGGCTCGCAAGTGCCTCAGATGAAATGTCACTATGAGAAGCTCAGTTATCCAGCTACACTAAATACTGTTATCTGGGGAAAGCTGCTACTTCCCAGGGCAGCCCAAACCTCAGACAGTGAAAACAATGTGCCTCAAAGGTGCACCATACTCAGCCTTTGTTTGCTTTTCTAGGTGTCTCCTCTGTGTCTCCTCTGGAGCATCCACCTGGAAAACCAACGTGCAGCCCTGGCTTCACCCTTTAAATTCATTAAAAGGCAGTGATAACATTTACTTTTCATGGATATTTTGTCAATTTGATCACTTTGTGGGAACAACAATGTCAGCCACAGAGTTGGAGTCCTACCCTCCTGGTAAAACCAGAAAGAAACATTTACCTTTTTTTTTTTTTTTTTACAGTGAGGCTAAGTAGGATCTTCTTAAGAGAAAAAAATAAAATCACTAGTGAACAAAGGGGCTGAGGGGCAGCAAAGCTATGCAACTATAATAAGTTGTGGGTCTTCTCCCAATGGGATCTTGGTTTTCAGTGTATAATTAATAACAAGAAAACTGTATCCTGACTTTGGGGTCCGCATGAGCATCCTGGAACAAAAAGGGCCATAAATTAGCATCAATTATGTATTAAAGTTCCAATTAACCTGGCTGACACTGATATACTTTAACAAGGTACACTTAGATAAAAGAAGCAACTCTCTAATTACTTGGAACGGGACCTCCTGACCCATTCTGCCCTTTTATCCCAATGCCAACCTAATGAGGAAGGAAGAGGTAAGAAACTGTGCATAAGGCAAGGATGTAGCACCACAAGATGCCCCTCGGGAAATACTTTTTCCTTCTTAAAACTGCCAGTGATTAATATTTTATTGCTCTCAATGCCTTTTAACTGTTTTCAGAAGTGTTTTTGAGGCTGAAATTGCTGGCGCACACTTTAATGTGGAAATCTGCAATCTAATGAAGGCTCTGGTCACCTGTTCCTGCTCTGTAATACCCCCCATACACAGTATTTGTGGTGATGGCACCCAGGGGTCTTGTACACAGATTTAAAGGATGCTCCTTGAAGACAAGTATGAAAATCACAATTAATTTTACACCTTAACCAGAAGAGTTGGTTTAAGCATATTTTTCAGCACTGAAATTTTGTGCAAAGACCAAAAGGTGAGACCTGTGCAAAACCTGTACTGCTAGTAGGGAGAGCTACAATGAGGTGCGAAGTGAGGACCCAGAGAGGAGATATACACGGAGTATCTGATAAGGCAAATCATTTTTCTTCCTTTTTATGTTGGTTGAAATCAAATAACCCTGGACGCCCAGGGGAATAAATCCACATGCATCTCCTGTCCCTTTAAAAAAATAGATAGTTGCAGAAAGTGTACGGCCAGGCAGGCTGGTCTTGTTCAGCCCTGTTCAGTGCTCAGCTCTTCTACCCTAGATTGACAGATCAGACTTTAAACATTTGCAATTAAACAAAGGGTAAAGAGCTGTTTTTTTTCTGGTGGATTTTTTTGTTGGTGGTGGTTTTGTTTGGAGTTTGGTTTGTTTGTTTTGTTTGTTTTGTTTGGTTTTTTAAATTCCTTGAAAACAATGTACTATATTGTCAAAAAACAGATCTCCAGAGAAAGGCAATTCCTGTAATGAGAACTTTAGTACTATCTTGTCCCCACAGAACAATCTTTCCTTAGTGCCAATCCTTTCTCTGTGTCAATTTATCATCACTGTAAATAGTTCTAAATTAATGATGCTGCTGTCCCCTTCTTTGTGATTGTCCAGTGCAATATAGTTGGAGTCTCAGCTTTCATAACTGATCTCCCACTAGCCACACAGTCCTGACTTCTGTCCTCTGGGAGAAGAGGTGTTGGTGGAATCCATCAAAAGCACCTCCTAATTATAGTCAGTCTTCAAAACTCAGAGGGAAGCAAGCTCTGCATTGGGATTTCATCTGGATAACTCCTGTGGTGAGCACTTTCCTGGGTCCTTGCAGTCAAAGGTTATCTTCATGTAAGCCATGTCAAAGTTTAAACTTAAACGTGTTGGGTCACGCTCTTCCCTAGATGGAATTTCACTGCAGAGAGAGGGAGATTTTCTCTAGTGCTTCCAAAATACACAGCACTAGAAGAGAAGCTTAACAGCTCCCAGACCCCAAACTACAACTCTTTTTCCTAGGGCTGTTGGATGTAATGTGCCCCATTAGGAAAAGCAGTCAGCAGACAGTTGCCCAAATTGCAACCTCCACAACAAGATTTTCAGTGTTTCTTCACTTTAGTTAGCATTTCTCTTTATCATCTTCCCCATAACTTTGAGCCACACTGCCAGCCAAGAATGAAGACAGAAATGTAAAAGAAACACTCACGTCTCTTTAGTTGCTAAAAGGGTCATAGTCAGGTCACCTGAAAGATTTGAACAGTTCATCGATGTCCCGAGCTAACGCTGCCACATGCATTATTCTCCTCCCCTGCACACCCTGCGTTTTCTGGAGGAATGTGTCTGGATCATTCAAATGGCTTGTGAAGATTTAAGGTGAACTTATACAATCAATTTTGGCCTTTTGTGACATCCACAGTTACTTCAGTAAGCCCTTGTGGAAAAAGACATATCCATAGTTCATACATGATGCATACCCCTTGATCCATCTCCATTTAAACTGAGGTCTGGTTCAAACATCTGTGGGAATTGAATCAGACCGACAGACTATTATATATGCACCATAGGGGACTTGCTCATAAGTCTCTTGTGGCAAACACGCTACTTATACAGTATCCTGTTCAGATAAGTGACCTACTTATTGGTTGCACGTAGTAAGATATTTTGATGAGAGCGATGAAAACTTTGCTGTTCTGCTTTGAGTAAACTTTAGACTTTGGGTATAAGAGGAAGAAAATTCAACATCCATGTAACACAGAACAGCCATATACATTCAGAGTGGGATTTTTTTAAAACCATTCAGCCCTGGCCTGAAATCAAACATTTTTAGGACAATAGTGAGCTCCTTAAAAAATAATAAAGAAATAAAATAAAAAAAAAATCCTGCCCAAGGTATACTAACACATGAAGTACTTTGTTGTGAAACACTTGTGGGATTTGTGAAGCAACAAAGGTACAAAAAAAAGTAAAGCTAAGAGCATACATCCTCACCTCAACCCAAACACCTGTCCTACCATTCCCAAAGCTTTATCACTGACTACACACTCTGTCAGTGCACCCTTCTTTTGTTCCATGCACACTCCATTACAACATCATTTTGTTAACCCCATCAAAAAGAGTGAAATGTTTATCATCAACTGCTCAGTGTTTCTAGAAGGAGACTATATACAGGTAAGGTTGAGAAGAACCATAATGAAAGTCTGCAGGCAGAGTTAGAGTGGCAATTCATAGCACACAGCAACTCAGTGTTGGTACATGTGGTGTGCAAACAATGAATTGTGAAAAGTAACTGCAGAAAGGAGAAAAAAAATCATAGGAACACGGTTACTAAATAAATATCTAGGTGGGTTTATTCTCTATTACATGGGCTGGAAATGGGCCAAGGACCTGGGAAAATACGGCAACTATTTGGTACTGCTCAGCTGCAGGTGTATAGGAACATCAAGGAGCACTGTTATCTCTTACGATTTGAAAGGGAAAATGTCCGGTTTCTACTGGAGTATCACAAATGTGAAAAGATGGTAAATGACAGGACTTCAACTTCTTTTGCCAGTTTATGTGGTTGATGAAATAAATTCATCATCTTCTCTGTAAGACTTTGGTTAGAATTGAACAGGTGTGAAATCCACCACAACTTATTCAGAGAAAAACATCCTTTTAAAATGACATGGAGGGGAAAAGAGTGAGTGTCCTTCTTGAGATCATATCTCTTTTCCTTCTAGCTTTACCCTTCCATTGTTTTATTCAAAGTGAAGTATCATCAAACCCCAGGAAGAGCTATCCTTATCAGCTAGGGCTGTCATGGTACTCTTGCCTCTGTATGGTATAAATACGCACACACCCTGGTTCCCAGTTCTGATGACTCTGCCCAATGGTGAGTAGTATGTGAAGGCCCTTCAAAGCTCTTCAGTGAGCTAAATGTGACAGTTTACTCAATCTTTTGTAAGTCCTCTGACCCTGCCTTGTTCAAAGGAAAGGCTTTTTTTCCTGCCTAATTCCCCCCATTCCCTCTTTTAAAGGGCTGAGAGAAAATTTAAGTACCCAGCCTTGACACTCAGCTTGCTGCTTGCAGCTGCCTGCCCAGATCTCCACTGCATTGTCGATATGTTCCACTTGTGCCAAGACAAAACTTATAAATAGATTTACCCAGTCAGTAAGCCCTTTCTCTTTAGAAAGACAGGGATGCAGGAAAAAGATTATTGGTATCATGCAACATCTTTATTACAGCAGAGCCTGCTACTATAGGTAAGGACCCATCAGCATCGTGGGTTTGGTTTTTTCCCCTCTGTGCAAGGGTTTAACTTGGCAGTAAAAAATTTAAATATACTTGAGGCTAGACTTTTTTGCAAGAATTCATCAAGACAGACAGACAGCTGTCTTCTCCATCCCTCCTAATTAACAATTAATTCAATGAGTTTTTAGAGCTTATGTGAATACTCCTCTTGTTTTCCGAACCAGGGGGAGTAACATCTGATCCAGCAATGAGTGGCATAGAGCATGGAGAAGAGCACAGGACAAATACACAGGGCCAAATCCTGCTCTTATTAGTAATGGTGTCTGAATAACATTTGGCCATTACAGGAATACATAGTTTTGGCTAATATCCAAATTTTTCTCTACCAAAAAAAACAGCTGAGGGACATGCTAAAAAAAGTCCTTTGAAAATCATGACATTTAGGTAGTTAATTTTCCATGCAATGCATGCTGGTAGGACAAAGCAATCTGCCAATCAATGAATGTATCTCATGGAGTCACCAGCCCCACCTCTCTCCCCCTGTAGTCTGTGCCTCTCTCTGTTCAGCCTCTGAACAATTTCAGCTCTGCCTCAATTTCAGTATTCGGGGTGAAAAACAGTAAAACCCACGCTAATGGTTCTGTATGCAGAATTCACTCTGCTGCACCTCAAGCACTTTCTGACAGGAAATAATCCAGCTTCCTTTCACTTCAGCAGCAATTAGCCTGCGTGCAGAGCCAGGGCTCGTCGTTACTGCAGAGACCCTGGCATCCATATATTTGTGTAACTTCAAGGAGTCTCAGTAGTCTTGAGGACAGGACTGCTAAAATACTGCAGTGGAACATAAACTTCATCAAAACAAGGCCATCTTTGCTTTCAGCCTCACAAACACATAGAAGTAAGCAGTGATGCATCCTCTGATATATTTTCTCCTCTTCAGGTTTTTTAAAAAGGAAGTATGAATGGGTTTCATAGTTTTCCCATTTGTCACAGGAAGAGAAAGGGATAGTTACAATGAAATACAGCCACTGATATTTGCTAAAATTTATAATAAAAGGGGTGCTAAACTGAGGGCCAGAGGAATGGATGGAGGAGAGGTGTATATATATTTTCCTCTGACATGCCTCTCCGTGGGATGCTGCTGCCTTTTTCAGACAGCTGACACAGAACATTTTGCTTTCAGGATCTGAATAACTTTGCTCTCACCCTCAAGTCAAGCTCTTAATATTAGAATGTGGGCCTTTTTTGGGGTGCTTTAGGCCCCATGTTAAGTGAGGTAATGTCTTTTACACACAGCACAAAATGTTCTTTGGCACATATCTCAACATTTGTATTTGTTTGTGGTCGACCGAGTGGTATCTTTTGTGCTCTGAATCCTACAAAGGAATAACACTTCTTTTTGTCTGTTGACAAGATCTTCTAATCCTACGGCCCCTCCAACAATCAACATTTAAACCAGTACCTTTTTGTCTACTTTTATTTTTATGATACAAGGATTTAGCGAAGAGTTTGACACCATGGAAACTAGACACAGGACCTGATCCTGTTATATCTAAATATATCCTCTGACTTCCAATCGTACTTGTCTCTTTTATATTTCATGGGAATATAAAAAAAATATTAAAAAAAGCTCTTTAGCTTCCCCCAACTATGCAACTTTTTTGACCAGCAGGATCACCTTGTGCCTGCCACTTAGCTTTCATCACCAAACATTACCACTTTGAGAGAGTCACGTGCATTGAGTGCAGAAGAGGCAGTTCAAGAAACCAGGCCCTTATGAAATTTTGAAGTAGCTTATCATTACGGTAGTTATCTCAAAAAAAAAAGTTAAATGTAAGGCAACTTTTAACCCTCCTAAATGCCAAATTAATCTTTAATTAAGAAATGCAGACAAGCTTTCTCCTTGTGCTATAACAAGAATGGGCCATCCATTTCTCAAGTCAGCAGCTCCTCCAAAGATCTTTGGTATTTCTTATTACTGTCCTCAGGCAGTAGATTTTATGGCTTGTTATGACTTGCAATCATAACACTCATTTATACTTCTTATCTATAGGACTAGGACATTACCACCAATTCTGTTTTAAACTGCTAAACTATCCCTTGGCTGTAGTTCGCATAAATCCTGTTTAAAAAGATTAAAGAAGATGGGAGGGACAAGTCTGAAATGCACCTTGATGAAAACAACTTTACCATTTCAGTGTGGATTCAGATACCTGCACTTCTGGAGACAGAGGAGCTATATTTGTCTCTTAAAACCAGCTTTATGGGCTGATATGGGTTTTCCTAGAACTGTGAAAACAGGACACAAAATTGAGGCCAGAGTAAAGAAACTTATCGCTTACTAGTACCCCCAAGTCTTTTTCCAAAGGACTGCTCTCTAGCACATCCTTCCCCAGCCTGTATTGATAATGCTGGTTGCCCCGGCCCAGATGCAGGACCCTGCACTTGGCCTTATTGAACCTCATGACAGCACTGGTGGAAGTGTAGAGACAGTGCTCAGCATGGAAGACAGGGCTGCCCTTCCTTTGCGCTCTACAAGAGGCAGCAAACAGCCCTTAGGAGGGCCAAGAGTTCTGCTCCAGACAAACAAAACTCAGTATTTCATTCAGCCCACCCTGGGCTGACAGGCTATTTTTAAACAGCTTGCTTTAAGTGCCAATGTGTTATTTTGCGTGCACAAGACAACCGAGCTGCTAGCTGAATGAAGCAGGCAAGACATTTGGGAGGAGTTGGAACAAATGTCTTAAATTTTTGAACCTGTCTGTTTGCCAGTGACCCATACAGTGTCAGCTAATCACTTAGCTGGCCGTTGCTGACAGACAAATACCATGTGGTGACATCTGATGGACTTGTTACAAAGCACCAACTTCTTGGGGCTTGCACCCTTTCAGAGCTGCGGGTTGGGTCTACACATGTGTGCAAGCACACAGCAGTTGTGCGCAGAGATGCAGCACAGCCAGGACAAGTGCTCTACAGCACTCATGCAAACTCAGAAGTGTTCAGAAGAATTCTTTACAGAGAAGGCATTTCTGTTTACTTGGTCATTTTTATTTTAATCCAGTGATGATAATTAACTGATTAATAATATCAGAGTCATCAAAAGTGATAGCATGTCTTCAGGGAGCATGCAACAATAGCTAGCTGCTTTTATGGCTTTAATTGTAAAAGCAAATAATTGCATCCTTTTCAAGGCTTGAAGAGAATTGCTTTCAACTGTAATCAGAAACCACAAAAAGAAAATTCTTCAACACAATACTCATATTTTAAATGGTCACTTTTGCTTAAAAAAAAGAGCTTGTATCAGCTGTGCTTCAGGTGCATATTTAGGGACTAATTACAGATATGGACAGTACCCAGATAATCAGATGAGGCTCTGCTCATCTTCAGGGTATCTTTATCCAGGGATGTTATTTGGCCCATGTCATCATATTTATATATTTTCTGACCACACTGGGAGCAGTGCTGATAATGTGAGGACTGAGACAGCTCCTCTATCATTACTCCACAAGCCACTGCAATGGCTGGTCTGGTTTTTTTTTTTATTCCCAGAACCTGACAAATCTCACATTCTTTGTGCACAGGGAAATACAAACTCATTGAAAATTCTGGATGCAAACCATAGAGGAAAGCAAAGCATGAATGCAGCTCTGTCATTTGCCACACAGACCTTTTATATTCTGATGGAATTTGTTGCCTGTGATTGATCTATCCATAAGCTGCACAAGCATAACACAGAGAGGTCACCAAGGACCATCCAACAAACAAACCTAATTACCTATTCCTTCTACCTGCTCAGTCAGCAGGGTTTTATGTCAGCTTTCTAATACCCTGACTTCTCTGAGGTCTGACCCAATCCCTCCAAAGTGGCAACCAAACTACCAGATTTAACTGGACTGAAGTTGGATGAAGCTTTACAAACAAGTGATACCCCATTCTGTAAACAGACTTTAGGCTCAAAACTCAAGTGCTCTAAAAGCTCTTTTTTAGCTTACACAGGAACAGGCTCGCCAACCTGTACGTGAGGTATCAAGTGTATGTGGAGTATGGAACTAGACCGGAAGTCCTTTTCACATCAGCAATCTTAAGCTCTCAGCACTGAGCATTGTTGCTTTGAATGTTTCCAGCTCCTGAAGCAATTCCAGTCAGACATGCTGACAAAAGAAAAATTTTATCAGCATATGGCTGATCACAGCATCCAATTCCACCAGTATGAAATGGCCCCATAGTGCACACTAGCATTTCTGCATACAAGTGGAACAGATGCTGTAGAGATCAATGTAATAGCAGTTTAATTAATTTTAGTGTCAAAGTCAAATGCTTCCTTATTTCCAATTGACATGTTCCTAATTTCATGGTTGGCTCTGTAAGTTCTGAAAACAGGAAGATAAATTTGATTCCAGAGTTAAACATTGCAGAAAGCCCTGATGAAATGCAGGAGAAGCATTTCTCCATTTTTGTAATCCACACAATCCTGAAGTCATAATTTTGTCCATTGTCCACATTTTGTTGTGATGGTTTTACAGGTACAGTTTCATTTTTCCATAGCAGGCCCCTTCATTCCCTTACTGTGAGCAGTCCTCTTGCATAAATGTGTAGTAGCATCATAGAGCTCCAATCCCAGAACACTATCCCACTGCAGATGACATACTGGTCCAGGTGTCAAGAGAGTTGGCTCCAGTCCTCACTCTCCAAGTAGCGTTGTCTATCAGGAAAAGGTGCACCCACTGGACCTCTTGAAAATCTATTTACCACTAAAAAACCCTCATTGTATTAGAGTGAGATCTCCTATCCCACAGCACTGGATAAATGATCAACACTGCACAGTTTCTACTTCAAAATGCTAATGGTGTTCAGCAGATGAGCTGGAGAGGTGGAAAAGGGGAGGAAACATATGGCCTTGGACAAGTAATTTTGTATTTCAGGTCACTGGTAGCACCAAGCACTGTCTGCATATTATGGTAGTGGAAAGGCTGCAAGTTCTGCATCTCCAATTAGTGCCCTGCTCACCAGCTCCAAGGAACAGAGAGGGGAAAACCAGCACAGTAAACTCAAATATATTCAACAAGCCAATATTGCACCCTGACTTCTGGTGAAGGGAAGTGAAGTTCAGCAATTTATTAGTAAAGCACTCCTAGAATAGATTGACATAGTTGTGGCCTGGGTAGTGCTTGAATTGTCACAATAGCGGGAAGAGGCAGGAGGTGGTGAGCGATTGCCTGCTGCACAAAGTGTCATTATGCTGAAGTGTGTTCAGCAAATGTTTATTCCACAAGCAGGAACTACTAGTGCCTGTAGTGGTCACTTAGGCCTGAAATCCAAGATTTCAGCAATTTTGTCTGAATGCATTTGCTGAGCATCGGGTGACATTCACCAACACAGGCAGCTTCTCAGGTTTCAGCAGGAACTAATCTACCATCCTCCTGCATCTATCACTTCCAGTGACCCAAACTAAAGAGCATCGTGCACACCCACCTGCTCTTACACTCAGTTGGGTATCACCTCACAATTAGGACTCCTCATGACAGTGTATTTCATTAGCAAGAGGAGACAGTGTCCAGGACTCTGTACACATTGTCAAACAAAGAGTGCCCAGATCACAGCATGCACCACCACAGAAACCCCACACCCCACCAGATGCCTCTTCCCTTCTTGAAACAAAGACAGGTTGAGAGAAGAAGTGATAGGGATGGGAAGGAGGGAAGCCTTAGCAATGCTTAAACAAACACATTTGAAATGAGGCTTAGATTACTACACATGTCAAGGCGATTTTTTTCCTCCTCCTCCCCATGTTGGCAAACTTGATGACCACAGGCATGGATGCCTCTCAACAGGGCACCAGCAGAGACCAGAGGCAAAAGGACGAGGGGTCTGTTGTGCAAATGAAATCATCTAAAAAGGCACATCCTCTGGGTGCTTTTGTTCGAGGGCTATGCTTGACTAACAAATCCTGTTGCACTAAGATTGCAGGCTGCAGATATCCTAACAAAAACAAACCCAGACTAGTGCCTCTACATCCAAATGATTTCGGGGAAAAGCTGTTAACAGCAGGATGACAAACACCACAGTCCTTGAGCTTGTGTGCAAATTTGAAACAACTCCTTGCATTAGGATATCACAGAAAAATCCCACAAATCAAACACAGTAATACCAAGTGCTTGTAGAGCATGTTTTACCTGCAGCTCTTGGAGCGATTACAAAGGAAAATGAGGAAGAAAGGCTCATTACCACCATTTCACAGATAAGGAAACTGTGGCACAGAAAGGAAGTGATTTGTCCTGCAGCCCAGTGGAAGAACAGGGCAGTCAAGTCAAGCCTCTTAAGTACCAGTCCGATGCCCTCTCTCCTGAACTATTGTAGCTGACTCTGACCCTGCAGGAACTTCACATTTGTCATTATGCTTTACACCTTGATCATGAGGCTGGGTATCTTCAAAGCACTGCCCTCAGCTCCTTGGCCAGGAGAGGAAAAAGCTCCCATGTACCTAATCAAATATAATTGCCATTCCTGGAGAAAAGAGATTCCTTCTCAACTCCTCTGGATGATAATTCACCCTGTGTTCAGGTGTAAATGTAATGCTATATGTAAGCCAAGATAAAAGTAACTCCTCTGACCACTTTTAACTCAACATCCCTTATGCAGTAAATTTCATACATAGCTATTGAAATAGTACCAGGAATCAGCCATAATTTTGTTGTCTATTAATATAACTTCATATAGCACTTTTAGTGAATTCTTACTAAAATGGAGGCTCCAGGGAAAGCTTGTTTAACAATAAAAGCCTTTTGCTTTTGAACACACAGATAGCAGAGGATTACTTTAACTATTGAATTGCAACTGTGAGACCAGTTTCCAAGAAGGCACTGGCCCAGCACAGATCCTGCATCCTTCCAGGCTGAGGCACAGCACTTCACTACAGCTGCAGTTACATTGCATGGCAACAGAGAAATAGCCAGGACAGAAATATGGGTCAAAATCAGCACTTAAAAGTTAACCTGGAAAACAGTAAATCACTAGTGGAGATTCCAGAGCATGAGCACATAGAGCTTGAAAAGAGGGACACTGCTTCACAGGTCATCTGCAGTGATGCTTCCATGATAAGCCGTGTGGGTTTAGGATGTACGCGTTAGTACAATCTCAGAAGACAGATGAGAGCATCCTGGTGGGTAGATGGCAGGTTTCTTCCCTGTGTTGCTACCAAAAGGTCACTACTGTGACCAAGTCAGACAGTTATATTATCAGACATGAACAGTTAACAGACAAGGCCAGGGAGGAACAGATGTTTTTCCTCAGGTTCCCTGTGTAAACTTACAGCCTGCTATGCACTAAAGGTGGCCATAGGTGACTTGTAATCCAGGCCAAAAGCAGAAAATCACAGGATTAAAAGTGGGTGGTCAGATCATTCCTTTGACTTGTAGGGGGAAAAAATCCCCATGATATCTGCTCATAGATGGCAAGCAGTTTTGCAGGGAACAAAGAAATCTTTCTTACAGACAAAATTGGTCTACCAGGAACTGAGCCCCTCTAGCTCCTCACCTCCCCACCACCCTCCCCATATCTTCCCCTCTAAAAGGATCTTTTCTGGGATTCAGGGAATGCGTGTTTATAAAATAGTTCCATTCAATTAGGGCACAGAGTACAGCAGCTTTATATCAGAGGCAACCCAGAGCGAGAGCTCTGTGGAAGTGCAGGTACACGGTAATGATGACAACCCTGCACTGGTTGTAGTGTCATCACCTCTTATTCTTAATCAAAAGGCTTCCAATCCCTTCTCGACGTGTGCACTCGGAAATGAAGGGACTGCTGGAGAATCATTTGAATGTGGCAGCCCTAGATAATGATGAAACGAATAAAAGGCTGACTTTGTTTAGGTTTGAGGAAGATTTCAGGATTCCTCTCGTGAAAAGGCAGCAGTTTAATAGCAGCAAGGCAGAAGGGCTTCTCGTTATCTGCAGAGGCTGCTGTTGGCACAGTGCTAATGGCCACAGCATGGGCTTCCCCAGAAGGCTCCCCACACCACAGCACCCTGAGAAAGCAGTGTGCCCACTGACGAGGTGAAAGGAGACCGCTTCCAGAGACTCAGTGTGGGGCTGGGAAACAGTGCTGGGCTTGAGTGCGTGGGCTTTCCTTTGTGGAAAAGGCAGAGGGCATTTTTTTCTGGGCTGCACTTAGCGATGCAAGTCTCATGCAAACCCACAGTTGGCTGGCCAAGCATTGCACTTTGGTACCTCTGCCCCCAACTTCTTTAGCCTTTCCTTGAGCAGCAGCTGCATGATGCCACATACAGAGAAGCAGCTCTATAAAACACCTATGGGGCAGAAATCACATACATGGAATAAGGGTCTTAAGCAGGCACATAACATCACTGAGCCTGGAGACAGCCCATTGATAAGCAGGATCTTCCCATATGCTGCCCTGCAAAGCTGATTTTGATACTGATTTGGGTGAAAAGAATGAAAAGCAGCTAAACACTTTGCTTCTCCCTGGGGCTCATACATACCTCTCAACACAATATTATTAATATCTCCTGCCATATGTTTTTGCAGTTCCTTTTGTATACTCCAGGAACCAGGCACTGTATCTCATAGGAGCTTTTGTCTGAGGAAGGTCAAGAGATCTGCTGTATCACCTATTGGATACCTGCTGGTTCTGTTCAGAGAATACCAATGCTGTCCCAAGCAAAAGCAATAGTAAAGGCTTTTTGTTTGGTTGCTTCATTTAAAAGGGCATTATTTCAGAAAACAAAGCTGAGTAACAGAGGCTTTTTCAGTGACTTAAGAGCCCATGGAAATAATTTTTGCTTTTATTTCCTTATTGGCCTCTGTCCAAAAGTAACATTTTCACAGAAAAAAATCCTGACATTTGCAAAAATCACAACTATATTTAGCATTTTGCCCAGCTCTTCTCAGGCATTTGCATTTATATAAGCAGAGCAAAACACACAACCCAAAATTCAGAACAACTTCTGTTTAACGCTAGGTGAAGTTACTCTATTCAGTGCAGCAACATTTTCCCCAAATACAGAGCTAGCAAGGTCAATAGTTTCACTTTTTGTGCTTCAGCTACATTAATATAACAGTTTGCCATTCCTCTCTATTACTATATATGTTCAAAGCTTCGTAAGCCATCATGAACAGCCTGATCTCTGACACGCAAGACATGTTAACAACAGCTTTTTCCATTGAGAAAGCCAGCAAGAAAGAGAAGTCAGACCTTTCAATGTATGTTAAGTAACAAATATAAGATCTCCATGATGTCCCACATGATGAAACACCTTACAGCAGGTTAGAAAAGGAAGTATGGGGAATCAATACATTTCTTCTCACAGTTACATAGCTGCATACATCACTACTTTTAACTTCACTGTCTTCAATCCAGCCCACTGTGTCCACAAGTAATATCATAGGGACAAGGCTATTGAAAAGTCAAGGACATTATAAGTGAACAATGTGGTTATTCAGCACATACATCTAGGGTTAGGGCAGAGTGACCAGCGATATAAAAAGCCCAGAACACTGTGATGAGATTTCACCGCATAGCAATACCTGTGAGCATGAGCACCTAATAAGGAAATACAGCTTACAAAGTGATCTTACAGAAAGCACATAATAAACATAGTTAAGCAGAATCACAGAACGTATATGTACATGGCTTCAGGATTCCCCCCTCATTCTCAAAACCTAAGCATATCAAATATGACAGTTATATCTGGTTTATGTGACAAGGTTTTGGTAGTGTGGAGGTGGGCTGCAGGGGTGGCCCTGATGAGAAGGGGCCAGGGGCTGCCCCCGTGACAGACACGGCTCCAGCCAGCTCCAAAACAGACACATCACTAGCCAAAGCTGAGCCTATAGGCAATGCTGGTGGCACCTCTGTGAAAATACATTTGAGAAGGGGTAACAAATACTGCACAACAGCTATGATAGGAGGAGGGACAAAAAAGTGCAAGAGAAACAGCCTTGAAGACACCAAGATCAGTGAAATAGGGGGAAGGGGATGCTCCAGGCACTGGATCTGACATTCCTCTGCAGCCCTTGGAGAAGACTGTGGTGAAGCACGTTATCCCACTGCAGCCTATGAAGGACCATATCAGAGCAGAAATCCACACTGCATCAGGTGGATGGGAGAAAGCTGCAGCCCATGGAGAGCCCACAAAGGAGCAGGTTTTCTGTCAGGAACTGTGGCCCATGGGAGACCCGTGCTGGAACAGTCCGTTCCTGAAGGACTGGCTGCACTCCACGGAAAGGACCCTGTCTGGAGCCGTTCTTAAAGAACCACAGCCCATTGGATAGGGCTCAGTTTCTGAAAGGCTGGGAGGGACCTGATGCTAAAGTACATGAAAAGTGCAAGAAGGTGTGGCAGAAATGAGGTGTTACAAACTGCCCTTGGGTGGGGAGAAGAGGTAGAAGAGTCAGGAATAACTGAGGGAGGGTGAGCCTGGGAAGGAGTGGATTGAGGAAGGTATTTTTTACTTCTCACTCTCCTACTCTTTTTTTTTTTATTGGCAATAAATTCACACACACCCCCCTCCCAGTTAATTCTTAGTGCTTTGCTAGGGATGCTAATTGGTACACAATCCCTGTCTTTATCCTGACCCATAAGCTTTTACATCTCATTTTCTCCCCCTGTCCTGTTGAGGAGGGCAGCAAGAGAGCAGCTTAGTGGGCATTTGCCAAGCAACCATTGTTATCCCAACAGAACATCATCTCCTACCTGGTAAAGAACAACATAAAGCTCCACAGCTCCCTATAAATCAAAGCTCACCCCAGAAACATGCCTCAGACCAAGATAAGTAAACCCATTGAAAAACAGAGAAAAAAACAAATTAGAATTCAAACAGCAGCTACTGCAACACAAGTGAATGAAATCATTCCATACAGTATCTCTTACCTCAGCTTTTTTTTTTTTCTCAAAAATTACTCCTACGTCCTCACTTCCGACGAAAATGCCCACAATCTCTTTTTCTCCTTTTATAGCCTCTCCCCGATCCTGATAGTCAGAAAGTTACCTCACCTGTGGATTAACAAGCCCAACATGCTCTTTTTCTATTGGTCTGTTTCTTCCTTAGTAATTTCAGTGGAGCAATTAAAGGATTTAACCAGCTCAAGGTGGTCTGCACCTGATTTGTTTTCCACTTCAATTGTTCTCCACCTGATTTGTAGGTAGCACAGTGAAATACACAGCAAGATGAATGTACCTGTGTACTTCAATCACCACAATTCCTGAGAAAACATTTTAACCTTAGCTTGTAACTGCTTTGGGTTGAGCTGAGACTATTATTTTAAGCTTTATCAGTCATAAAAGTGCTCCTAAAGATGTCTGTGTGTTTTATGAAAACAACTCATGATCTCATAATAAATCTCTTCTAAACTAGTTGAGGATCAGCCCCGATATGGACATAGGAAAGATTCAACAAATAAAAGATAAGAAAATAGACTGTATTTTTACTGTGGTTTAGATGATCAGCTGAAGGAAAACTAAGAAAGGCTGTTTTAACATTACCTCAACAAAGGAAAAGTGTAATTTTCTACTGTAAACATGTTAATGTCAATAAGGTCAGATAACACCAGAACACCTACACTTCACTAAAGCATGATGAACACTTTCTCTCACAAAGCTGCTGTGTGGATATGTACTCTTACCAGGCTAAATGAGCACCTTAATCAACTATAAATTAATTGTAGACAGTTAAACACCCTGCTTTGCTGTAATCCTCTATTTATATTAATATATTGCTCCAATTAAATGTGCCATTTTGGGTGCTAATGAGTAAGCTGCAGTGTATTTTATTTAGAATAAACATCTTGTAATTAGTACTAACCTACCTCATTGTGACACTGTGGTCTCCTACAGATGCCAGTAGCTATTGCTGGTTGATGATGGCAGGGGCATGTTCTAGCCACAAAACATCAGCTTTATGGCACAGTCCTTTTATTCACTTGTAAGAAATCCTTTTGTCATCACTGGCCTCTCACAGAAATGTTGCTCCATGGAGGCTCAACAGGAGACTGCTGGGACTATTGGGGACTAAAACAATGGAAAAAATCAGCCTGAGGAATCCTAAAATTGACCAACAAATGATATTTCTAAGGTATTTAAACTACAGACTTGGGTAGAATTCAATGCATTATGGAAGCTTAAAAGTACGTGTGTCAAAACATCAAATTTATGTCATGCCATGTTCTGCTTCAGAAAATTCCAGTGGGACTTCTTGAGAGACAAAATATTTCAAGGAAAAATACTTTGTGATTTAGAAACCACAAATAAAAGCAATCTGCAGGAAGATAGAGTGGCAGTCCCCCTGTGGGCAGAGCTCCCAGGACGGCCACAGTGTTGAGTGGTGTCACCCTCTCATGGGTGCTTCCCACAAGGTGTTAATCCCAGAGCTCAGTGACGGCATTTTAGTATGACTGCTCATCAGTGCAGCAAGGCAGCAGCTAGTCTGGTTATAAAATAGATATATTTTAAATGCAGTGTCCTACTTTGTTCTGTCCAGGTTTGAGATTAGGAGTGGACCTGTAGCCAGACATTGCTCATGCCTCATAAAATCCTTTTTCTAGGAACCATTCTTGGTTCCCCATTCTTTCTTTATGAGCATAGTAAAAACGCTCTGGAGAAGGTCCTATGTTTTGCATCCTGAATAGGCACAGATGACACAAAAAGGTGAGTTTCAGATTAGTTTACAGCAGTGATAGAAAACATGCTGCACTTCTGTTCAGTTTGGTTTACATTATGCCTGCTGTGTTCACAGATAAAAAAACAGAGGGGAATGGAACAGAAATAAAAATCTATTCCAAGTATTATGTAACTGGGACCAGCTTGCTTACAGCAGGCCTAAACTTGTCCAGAGAATCAAACCACAATGTGTCAATGTAAATTAAACAGGCCTTCTACAGTGGTGAAACATCCGTTACCATGTCACAATAAAATTGTCGATGATGGACAGGAAACAAGGTAATGTCACCTTCATTTTCTTTCTCCTCAAGTGAGAGACAGGAATGTGGCAGTGCTGGGAGACAGCCCCTGCGTGGCTGTGGTGTAGTAGATGAGCCCAAGGAAACCCCATCTGCCCTGTATGTGCTGGTGAATTGGAAGCTCAAAGCGTTTTCCAAAGAAGATGAAGGAATGATAAAACGTGCTGCCGTATCAGCAGAAGGTGCTTAGCTGTGCTCTGAGACCCAAACTGGGATAGGGTGAGCAATGGTATGCAGTCTGTTTTTTTGTCTTTTTTTTTTTTTTTAGTGTACATTAATGGCATAATTAAATACAGGCAGGGCTGCCACTGATTTTTTTCCTTGATGGTGAATTCCTTGCCCCCCAGTGTCAGACAGTTGCCCAGTTTTAGCCCCGGAATGCATATTTCTCTGGAAACTCCCCAGGAAACACTGCTGTCAGCTGTCACAGTTTCTGTGTGGCTCACTCGGTAGGACACATCACACGAAGGAGAGAGACCACAGCACAGAGCTGCAGGAGCAAGATGCCGTTGTGCAGGAGCCAGATGCCGTTGTGCAGGAGCCTCCCGCCAGCACCTGAGCTCCTTGAGGGCTACACACCTGCTGCTGCCTGCCCTCTCCTGCTAGTGCAGGAGGAACTTCAGCCAGCCAAACCTTTGGTTTGGAGCACTGCTAACAAAAACAAATGAGTAGTTTGGGGTGTGAATGGATTCATTGAAGTATAACGAGAAGAACAGCTCCACATTCCTGGGATGTGTCAGGGAAGGCCTTTCTAAGAGTAAGGGGGTGGTGCTGGCAGAGGGGAGCTGAGTGACAGTGGGTTCCTCTGGGACTCAGAAGCAGATCTAGCCTCTTCCAATAGAGACATCCCAAGTGACCTTGAGAAAAAACACTTACTCTGAGTTTCCTGTGAGAATTGCAGATCAAATTTTATCTTTTTATTCTGCCTCATCTCTTTTGGTTGTAAACTTTTAAAGGACAACTGCATGAGGGCCACAGTCTCAGCAAGGGGACTTCACTGCTGCTGGAATTCAAATAACCTCGGGAAGATTATTCTATGACTGGCTGAGTTGCTTTTCCTACCGTTTTGGTTGTTAAGCATTAGTGGTGTGCATTAGAAGATTTTCAGTCTATTGTGCTTTTATTTTGGACTCAAACTTAGATCTTATCACATGAAAATGCCACAGCAAATTCATAGTTGGATGTGATATCGTGCATTTTGCACTTCTGTATCATTAGCTGGAGGAAAGAGGGAAAAGAAAAAAACCCACCAGCTTTGTGTAACTAAAAACCTCTCAGTGGGATTTGTTTAGTGTGAAAGAATGATTAGTAATTTTTAGTGATTAGCAATTTTCTCCCTCAGGTGGCTTTTCTGCATTCCCATAGAGCTCACGTACACAACAGACTTGCCAAAATAGTAAGAAAAAGCTGAGACAGAAAACACTACGCAGCAGTGAAAACTACCAGGCATTTAAAACAGATATATCTTACTATTTTTAAACAACAGGTCTCATCAAAAGAAGGAATATGATCCTCTTTTCTAAATCACTCTGTGTTTGTGCAAAATTCCTCTTAAATAACTCTAGGTCTTATGCTGGCGACATAACCTAAGAAGATCAAATATATCTGCCTACATAGATAGTTATCTATCTATATAGATCTAGATTACAGACAGAAGGAAGAAGGGAAAGCACATCTAGATATCTAGATTTATTATCTCCTCTTCCCTGTATCATTTAGAACTGAGCAAAGATGAAAGAGGCTGCTTGGTTATGCCAATTTTTTCCCCCTCCGACATGCTGAGAAAATTGTGCTCTGGTGTCTAGTAGGGCTGGTTTTCCCTGCCCCACTGTGCAACAGAAAGTGATTATTTTTAACTTGGGTTAGAAAGATTTTTTTTTTCCCTTCTCCCTTTTCGAATTGATTCTGTTGCAGAAGGTATCTTGCTTTATTTTATGAGTGAGGAACATAGGGCCAGATTCACACCAGGGTAACTCATACTGAAGATAGAGTTGCATCAGGGTTGGATTTGACCCATGATCTGTTATTTTTTCCCCTAACTGCAGCTTGCCTGCAAAAGCTCAGTCATTACACCTGGTTAGACTAGAGACTTGACAACCTGTGTGGCCTCAGCATTTCCTTTATATGAGACAGAATGATTCATAAAAGAGAAATCTGAGACAAGCCGAACATAGCTGCTTAGTTTGATGGCAATCACAAACTTTGCCCACCTCGGGTCTGTGTGTCTAACACTTTTCAGGAGCTGGGAAAATATTCTCAGCTTAAAACATCCCATGCTTTTAGAACATGAACAAGAATTGACACTGCATTTCTTGTGAGGAAAGGTGCTGGAATGCAACTGTTGGAGACTGGAGTACTACACATACAGAAGTGGTGACACCCCCTCCTGGTTACCTCATTAATGTCCTACTCTGGTAGCACATCCCCAAGGAACAAGAAGGAAAAAATAGTGTCTACACCCAGCCAGCCTTAAACCAGTAACACCAGCAGCAGTGGTGGTTTTTCACATGGCTGTTTGATGGGAACATGACTTGAGACTGCTAACATTTGGTGATGTCACTGAACAGCCCCTGCTTCAGAGCCAGTTCCTAAAGTTCACAGATGGTTTCTCTTGGAAAGGCACAACCTGCTCCAGGACTGAATGTGAGCTAGCGATGGAGATTAAAAGCTTATTTTGTAGCACTTCTGGAAAATCTGAATGGGCAACTGGGAGGGAAGATGAGGAAATATGGAGCCTTTCTTAGCTGCTTTAAGCTCTGCCTTTAAATTTGTTGAAGTCCTGAAGCCTCACACTACCTGATGCCCTAAACTGAATCACCCTGAGAAACAGCTTATAATATGTAATGATGCTTGCTGAGAAGCAGGTTTAAACAGGGAGCTTTGGAAACGTGCTGTGCGTTTTTTGTTGTTTTGCTCTACTGTTTTGCTTTTGAGTCAGAGGAAATTATTAGCTCCTCAGATTTACCCAGTACTCAGGAATGTGAGTACTTAGTGGATGAGGCCACCTTGAAGGATGGGATGCAGGCAGTTTATAAGCCTTGTGTTTTGCTTTTCTGGTATGCTGATCGTTGCTGGTCGTTTAAATGGATAAAAGAATGTATCCCTTACTGGAGCACTAGCTGCTGCACTTTTAATGTTCAGGCAGAAGACACACATTCATAACATTTTCTTCCACCCCTTCTTCTTAAAGCTGATATATTGTTGTATTGCGGTTTTGCCTTCCCACTATATCATGGACCATGGTACTGGAGCTGGGGTCAGCAGATGTCCATCACGGACCACACTGACAGAGCTGGTTAGAAAAGGCTTGCTTTCCCTCGGATTGTGAGATCAGAACTACTGAAGACAGTGGTTGGATACTGAAAACAGTAAATCAATGAGGTGGGAGAGTTTAACCTTTCATAACAAGGAAGTGCCTAAAAGAAAGCGCGAATAAAAGATTTTTCTGACTTTTCTTTGTAACTCAGAAACAGAATATGTTGTCTAGAAATATTGTTGTATAAATAAAAAAGACCATTCCGGACAATACTTTTACTAACTCTGAAGCTTGATTTCACAGGAAAAGAGAAGAGGAATGGGAAGTTTTCAAACCAGCAGTTACGTTTGTGCATGCACACACACACGAGCACACAGACACACACGCACATAAAAACAACACACAGAATTTCACAACCAACCCATTTCTTCAGCTTGCCACTTCTCCTGGGTCTTTGTTTGCTCAGAGGGTTTGAGGGAGGAATATTAATGTGATTATATTTTCATATCCTCTTCTGGCTTCCAAAGGTTCCCCATCTACCTGAGCAATGCAATTTGCCTTTTTGGCGGCAGTGTTTGCCCCCGCATCGTCTTCTGCCACCATTTGGTGTACGTGTGTATAAATGGGTCCAAACAGAGCTCATGTGTGTGCTGCTATTGCAGAGGGAAGGGAACTCTGTATTCAGGGAACAGCACTCTCAGCTTGAGGCAGGCTGCCTGGCAGACCCCTCTTTACACAGTACCGGTGTCCCTGGGGGCCTGGCACCCACCTTGGGCTTGGCATGTGACATCAGAGCACACAGATATGGGAGCACACGCAGCCAGGAGGCCAAGCAAGAGCATCCAACAGGTTTGCCAACAGCAGGGATGGATCCAGGCTGGGAACACTAAGATGTTTAGGTTGTCATTATGCATCATTATGGAGATACACCAGCCCTCCTCAGACTTCAGACTAAAAGTCCGTGGCTGATGAAGTTATGATTTCCTGGTGGAAAAAGAGTTGCCTTTTAAAATTATTGTTAAAATAAAGCCCAGGCTTTACTATGAGTGTCTTCATGAAGAAGCAAAAAAGAATTCCACAGAATAGATAAATTTCCATTTGTTAATATTAGAGTTATTAGATATTTACAAGAGAGGAGTCCTTCCTTGTCGAAAGCAGTGTTTTCCAGGTGCTACTTCTACTGCTTCCCATTGTTACTCCTAAGAGTGGGATCCTTCATACATGCAGGCTTCTTTCCTCATTGTTTTTTCCACTTGTAACTCACATGGGAAGATTCTGACCTCACACACAGCTTTTACGTCTCATAGTTATCACTGAACTCAACAGGATTTCTCTCCATTTACATTTCAATGAGGCAAGGAATTAGAATCACCTTCTCTTTGAGAAGGGAAAAATGAAAAGCATCTGATTTAGTAATGGTTTGACTATATGAGGGAGGATAGCCAAGAAAAGAGCTCTGAGATCCCATGAATAAAAGCACTGTGGAAAGTCAGTATAGAACTTATATTAATGGAGGAGTAAACTGAGGCGCAGAGTAATCAAGGTGATGTGACTAAGTTTTCACCAGATGGTGCCCATGGTGAGGACCAGTAGAAGATTGTGCCTTCCACTGACTCAAACAGTGGGAACTGGTCCAAGAAGTTTAGTACAAAAAAAGAAAAAATGAAACAGTTTGAAAGAAGACTGCACCAAACAGAGCAAATACAGTTGTGCCAGTGTTTGCTTTGGAAATAGCATGTATACTCAGGTGAGAAAGTGTCCCAACTTGCAGCATATTTTAGCTTGCCTGTTTACAGAGCTCCTTGGGCTTTTCATGATAATCACTTTTAAGCTTTTGGAGAAGAATGACACACCATCCATTTGATACATGACAAATATGAGGAAAACAGATGCCAAACACAAGCTCAGCACAACAACCTGCCATAAAAATCAATCTGTATTTTCCTTTTATTTGGAAGTGCTAGGAGCTCAGGTTTCCTGAGCTATCATAATTAGATATTAATCATTTTTTTTTTACTACAATTCTAATATTAATTCATTCACTCTTCAAAATTCTCTGGCTTATTGCTTTGACCAAATCCATATCAACGTAAGACCTGGGTCTAAATGTTCAGCCTCTGAGTGCTCCCACAGACAGCACACTGGAGGCCGACAATACTGAGCCTGCAGGTCAGGTGGGTCATATCCCTTTTCATCTTTCTCTTCCTCACCACCTCACACACTCCTCTTCTTCATGACTTGTGCCTATGTTAAGAATAAGCTGATAATATCCTGTAGGCCAACTAGTGAATTTTCTGACAGGTGCTTTCATATTTACCCACCTGCTGCCTCTTGGACAAGGAAGATCCACCTCTGGAACCATGCTTTTACTCTCCCTCATGCTCTATTTCAATGTGGCTCCAAGAGCTCGATGGCTTGTGCTCCTGCCCCTTTCTGTGTCCTTTGTTATCTCCTGCCAAACCCCTGCAGAAGAAGCATACCAGGGCTTAGTTTTGCAGAGCACAGCAGAACCGTGATTGAAGCCTCCGTGGTCTACCACTGCACAAATGCATTTTCCAATTAGATCCAGCATGCTGAAAAGAATTTTCCATAATGACATGCAGCATCCCCATTCTGCTCTCAGCCACTCTTACACAAGTCATGGATGGAAACAGTGAAATAATGGGTTTGCCTGCGTCAGGGCCATGTAACCAATGACAGAGGTCTTGCTTTAGTCATAGGCAGAGTAGTTGACCAAGACAGAAAACCTACAGATTTCAGCAAGAGTAACCAGCCAGGGGAGCAGGAAAGGTGTTAGGGACATTAGAGGCATTTTCAGAAAAAAAGTGTGATTCTTACTATCGAGTTAACCAACTCTGCTCCCAGGACAACACAACCTGCAGTGATGGCCTTACAGGAGAAGGAATAAGGGAGAGTTGTAAGAGAACATCACAACACCTCCACTTTCCCATCCACCCTGCACAAAGTCAGCTGAATGCCTGTATTTGTTTATTTGTTCTGTTTAGAACCCAAGTTTCCTGAGTTCTCATCTTTGTTGCTTGAATTCTAGTTTTCTTTTCTCCCCACCCCCCAAATTCTTTCTAGGAGCCTGAAGAACAGTTCTTCGCATAATTCTTGACTCAACTCTGTTTAAAATAATTTCTTCCTCTAGGGCTTTTGTTCAAATTCAGCTTGACTCCAAGGGATCCTGAGAGCATTAGTTAGAAAGCAGAACCATAAGTACTCTAGGTGGTCTTCAGGTTATTGACTCTCAGTTTAGTTTTCAGGAGCAAGTGCTCCCTTCTGAAGCATTTTACCCTTGACCGAGGCTATCATGCCCTGAATTTCCAATCGAACTTCCACCTCAGAAGGCTCTTCAATCAAGCCTTATCATTATCTCCTGCTCTCTTTAGGCAGCTTTACTTATAGATACCTACCACCACATCCCCAAAGTCATCATCCCAGTCTCACAGGATGAAAGATTTTTCCATCAAGCTTATACTCTTTCTCCAGCATTCAGATGCTCTCTGCCAAATCTCTCACCCCAAGTGCTTTGCCATTTTTACTACTTTTACTCCTCAGAAGCCTCAGATGATTACACAGCAAAGGCATCTACTGACATTCTCTTGTTTTCTGTGCCTGGAGAGGGGTAGCTGATGGTGCAGGAGATGATGCGGAGCCCAGTACATCTTTACACATCCAGGAAATAACTATTTAATGTTGTGCTGCTTTAACCTTTTGCTATTCAGGTACTGACCTGGAAAATTGGTTCTCTTCTTTTATATCTGCTGGTGTGACTGGATCTGTGCCCATGCACATAACTTGTATCTTCTAGCTGAGTGCTGGCCACCGCATCTTTGGTTTTGCAGCGATTTGGAAATAATCCCTTTTCTCAGTACAGGGCTCTTTCCAATTTGAAATAATATTTTTCTAGGACAAAATGGAAAAACCACACGGCCAAACTTCTTCCACAGTTTGGTAAAATTGAAGCTGATTATCCACTAGGTGACACTGTTTACCTACAGATCTTGTTCAATTTGTGCAAAAGCCCACAAATCTTTCAAAAGTGGCATACAATATGTTTTGCTCTTAAAGAAAAAGAAGACTAGTTGCAGAGGAGAAGGAAAATGGGCTATCAGTGAGGCACAATTAAGGGCAAACCTACAGTTATGAGACTTTATGGTCTGGTTTCAAACTATTTACTAAAATGATTTTTAAAAGCTCCTTTTTATCAGCCCCATTTCAATGCCTTAGGAAAATATTTTATGTAAAGAAAGAAAAAAAAAAGAAAGAAAGAAAGAAATAAAAAAAAAGGCAGGTACTCACCATCAGCATAAATCTCAGCCTGGCTCAGATTTTGTCTTGGAGAACAGCATGAATGAAATTGGATGGTTACAGAGCCAGGGAGGAAGGAGAAAACAGAGTAATTTCTTCAATCTCAGCCGAGGAAAGCTTGGTGGAAAACTGTTTTCCAACCTTGCAAAGATTCCAGATTTTCACATTTTCTCCCCAGTCTTAAATAAGACCAGAAATGGTAATCTCAATTTTTGAAAACCAGAAATCTGAAAGAAATAAAACCTGGTTAGATGCTGCTTGGATCTTAATGAAACATTCTGGCATTATTTCATGCTTAAATATTATTTTTGCCTTAATATTTTTTTTTTTCTACAGAACCATGTGTTTCTATTTGAAAAACAATATCTTTCATTATAAAATGCTGACCAAGTCAAAATGTTTTAAACTGAAAATGAGATATACCAAAGCCAAGTGCTTCCCACAAGTTGTATCAGTTTTTAGTTAGTATTTTTGAAATAAAAAATACTTAATTGAAGAACTCCTACAGAAATCTGCTTCTGCACACTGCTTACTTAGCTCGATGCAGAAATTATGAGCTTGGCAATGGTATTAGGGAAGTCTGTGCTAAACTTAGCTGTGACATGAGAGTCACACTTGCAAGGAAACAGGACAAATCTGTTTGAATTGGGCATGGTTTTTGGAAAATCTTCTGAGAAGTCCATTTTCTTTCTTTCTGTTTGTTCTACTGACAGGCCAAAAGACACACCTCTCATCTGAACCTCTAAAGTCAGTCTTTCAGAAATACTTTCAGAAATGACATGCAAGTGTCAGGGGAAGTACATGGGAGCACTGAGTGTCCAGGATCTCTAGGAACAGGCTGGGCACCTCTGAGGAGCAGGGAGGATTGCATGGGAATGCTCCAATCCAATCCTCTCCCACTGTGAGTCAGCTTTTTTTTTGGTAACCACAGCCCATAAGAAGCTTATGGACCAGTTCATGTTTAAACATGGCCATGTTTTTCAGAGATTGCCTTTAATTCCAAGTAGAAACCAACTGTCTGGCCACACTGAAATATGGGATTTGGCTGAGGCTCCAAACACTCACAAAATACAGTTTTGAGGAACATTTCTGTATGATACTGTTCACACTTGTATGGGAAGATCTTCTTTTCCCTGTCATTTGGGCTGTTGGGCATTTCCCTCCTTGGTTCTGAAATAACTAACTAAATTAAAGTTGAGAGTTTATTTTCTGAGGCCTTCTTCCTCATATTCCCTTATCAGATCCTCCACACCCCAAAGCCTAAGGTACTGAACCTTGGCTAACAAGCAGACCATCAAGTCTCTGAGATGCAAACCCACCTTCCCACACCACTTCCAACATATGCTGGTCCCCATAAATCAGAAAACTGTCCACATACCCTAACTGAAGCAAGGTCTTCCTCATGATTCCTACTGAGCACTAAGCTCTCTTGTCATTTCTAATTGGTCATACTGTAGCTCTGGGGTTTTCTAGATGTTTGCAGATGTCTGGACACATATTAGGTTGAGTCCCACTCATCATTAATGGCAATATTTGGTTCACCAGCAGTAATGAAAGAGCAAGAGGCAAACCTTAGTTCAAAGCTCTTGTGAGCAGAGCATGGAACATAGGAGGGCAACAGAGGTACGAGGATGCTCTGGAGATTTCTGCCCCTGAGCTGAGAGCCTGCAGCAGAGCTGAGGTGCATGTGGACCTCCAGTCGACCAGGCACAGCCTTGCTGCTGCTGGTGTTTGTGTGATTTACCATGTGGCCTATGTTTCAGACACTGCCTTTTCTGAAATCACACAGGATAATTGATAATTATGTGAAAAGCCCTGGGGGGCTGGACAAGATAATAGCAGTTTTACAAGAGCCTAGAAGACACTGAAAACTTTTATGGCATTTTTGATGTAAAATTATTATTTTTCCCTACTGTTCAATGTGCTGCTGGCACAGTTTTGATGGTTAGGTGGATGACACGTTATTTTTAAATTTTTGAAGTGTTTTTTGGACCCAGCTCCCACACACATTGCAGGGAGAGAAAGAGGAACGGGGGCTGTGTTAAGAACCAGTAAAGCCCCTAATTTGTCTTCCATTGTGGACAGAACCAAAGTCTAAATAGACTGTAACCCCAGATTGGGCTACATCTCTACTCTCTGAAAGCTTTTGACTTTGTCACTCTTCCAAAGTTGTTTCCACAGATTGGGGAAATGCCAATTGAGGTTAAGAAGACATGAGGCAACGAGCCCAGCAGGAGCTTCTCCTAGCAATGTTCCTCAGTCTCAAATCAGAACACATCATGTATTTCAGCACCATTGGGGGCTCTCTTTACTCATGAGTCCTACAGACAGAAACAATTTCAGATATTGTGCAAGCTTTGACAGGCAAAGTGAGAGAGAAAAAAAAAGAAAAAAATAGAACTAGTTCTCCAGGGAGCTGAGTCTAACAAACTCATTGCAGTGGTGACACCATCCAGATTTGAGACTGCACCTCCAAGGGCAAAGGGCAGGAGCTAGTTTGTTTAATTTTGAATATTTGCATATCTCTTTCTCTCGCTGCATTGATATCAGATCTGCAACAATCTATTAAAGCTTTCATTTGAATAGCCATTATATGCCTGAGAATGGAGACTGGGCTCCTTGGGGGCGCTTAGGAATAAACAAATCATTTGTGGCACATGTGTTGTTCAAGTGTCCAGGAAGGTAAATGGAAAATACAGATTATGGTGCCTCAAGTCCTCTCCATTTTCCCCTCTTGTCAAACATTCCCAGATTCTTCAAAAGGAGAATCTAGCCATATTATTAGCAATAAAATGGCTTATAGCTGAAATTTTGAAAAGATTTAACAATGTTCTTTGCAGGAATTGTGTTTCTCATTACATAAATCTCCAGTCTCTCAGGCAAACCACTACCACCACAGTGAGCCATTATGTCCTGCTGTGGCAGTGTCTCCACTTTAAAAAGGTAAAGATCCAGGGCTTTTTGACTTTCTTGTTTCCCATTCTTATTCCTTTGAAGAAAAAAAAAAAAACACACTACAAAACCACAACAAACTAAACAATATATTCACCACAGAAATGTCCCTGCAGATTCATCTATGCTTGGACAGATCCTGTCCCCATTTACAGCAGTGACCCATGTATGGCCAAAGATGGGTTGGAGAGAGATTATACATGGATGGATGGATGGATGAACATGGAGATCCTGGACTACCATTGGGAATGGGTGCAGGCTCCTTTCACACCCCGATGGAAGAGAGAGAGAGGCTCCAAAAAAAACAGCATACTGTCCAATGGCAATACAAGGGACAAGCTCCCTGCCCTCCACTCTGCCTCCTGTTCTTCAGAGCAAGATAAAAGTTCAAACTGCCACTTGGCTAAAGCCAGGGTGCTTCTGTTGATGCTTGTGGCCTTTCCCAGTCTGCCACCTGAAAAGGATGTGTTCCACAGGCTTTATTCCTGCTCCTGATGTCTGCTGCATTTTGACCTGGCACCTACACATTGACTGCTGAACCTGGGATGTGTTTGGTCAAAGAGAGGGGTGGGGATCCTTGGTCATCTGCTGACTTAGCTTGGAAAGCAAATACTGGGAATAAAAGATGACAAAGTGAAATCCCAGCAATCAAACGCTGGAGCTGATGCAAGTAAATTTTTTAATCTTCTGTTGAAATTGCCAGACAAATTTCTCAGGTTGATATGGCAACTGGAAACACTGGAAATCAAAAAGCTGAGCAAATGTTCTTAAAGGAGACAAATAGTCTCGTTTCTGATCAGCAGGGATTTCCATGCTATGCTCTTCAGCCTGCCTTCTTTTAAACTCACAACCTACAGGAACCACAGTGTCATGAGATGATGCTGATTTTCTTTCCATCATCAGAGGCTGTTTTGTGGAGGTTGTAGTAGGACCTTCACTTCTAGACTTTTGTGTGATGAATCTCTAGCCACAACATAGCTCTTAGCCTTCTTCAGCATTGGCATCCACTTGCTAGCATGGCCCAACACCCTCACCAGGTAATAATACTGCTCTTCCCTTTAACACTGCCAACATGTGGAGGGTAGGGTGGGAAAAAAGACAGAACACCTGGTTATCTATCTTATGACAGTATCACTTCTAGTTTCAGTAGAAAGCTAATGTCCCAAGAGTCCTGGATCCTCCTGAACACATCCTGTAGCGTGGCTTAGTGGGAACGGGTCAGCAGCCCACACAAAGAAAATGGTTCAAGCTGGGCAGGAGAGTCACCAGCTGGCAGGTTGGCTGGGAACAAAGGAATTAATGACCCATATGTGTCCAAGGAGCAGCTACAGGAAGACCATAAACAATATTTGCTTAGTTTACACACTACCTCTCCTCTGTGCCCAGCCAATTTAGTACAAAACAGGAGAGAGAAATGGTCATTAAAGCATCCAAGGCTGCAACTTCGGAAGAAGAACTAAACATAACATTCACACTCATATGCCAGTTTCTAACTCCAAAACGATTTAGAAGGGACAATTAGGATGAGAGGAAAGAAGGAAAGGGTTGAAGGCAGCATTTCTGCAGAACTTGAATGCTGAACTTGCAGCTCCAACAGCTGTAACAAAAATATAGTATCTCAAGAGAAAAAAAGATGAGATGATTAGGAAGTTATCCACGTCTTAAGACAGACCAGGACTATACCACTCTAGTATCTGAATAATAATTGTTTTCATTTCTAGCCTCTTTCTTTCAACCTTAATTGCTTAGTAAATAATCTCTGATTTACCAATAAAGGTATATAGGCATATTTTAGTAGTAAAGGTAAAAAAATCATAACCTGTTCTGGTTACTCTAAGAAAAGTGGTGGGTGCAGCTTCCAGAGATGCTGAGCAAACAAAGATGGTGCTTGTCATAAAATACTATGGTCTCTGACAGGGACTCTGATTTTACTACCTTGTGCTAAACTTTGGGGAAGGCAGCAGGAGGCATCTGCCTTGCAAGGTGCAGATGACAGTGTCCTCTACAGCTCTGGACAAAGCCAGAAGACTCTTGCATGCACTCTGATCATCACGGGGTTTGACTGGAGCACACAGTCTTGCACAGTTTAGGATGAAGGGTCCAGATGAAACTGGAGGTGTCTGGAGAAGTTTTAAGCTTGAAGTCTCTCTGCCAATTCTTGGAGACCCTCATGCTGCTTCCTCATCATAGCCTCCCTACTGATTAATTAGTATCCTGTGACAGGGGGCTGCCCATTGTGACCATGCCAGCAAGGCCAGTTGTGGTGCCAAACAACTGGCAGGAGCTTGCTTTCTGGGAGGACACCTACTCAACTGAATGAACCCTTATTCCCCAAAGCTGAAAGCATTTGGTAATGATGACAAAGCCTCTCAGATACAACTGACCATATCTTCTGAAGGGAGGGAGAGTCCTTCAAATCAGATTCAATTAATATTTATCTTCTGAAGGGGACAAAAGAAAATTTAAAAACCCAGCTCAGAAAACCAGAGGGGGCAATCAGGTCTTATTTTATATTTATATTACTTTTTATTTAAACAAAGGCTTGCTATTCTTTTCTCTCCCCACAACGGAGTTAATAGATTTATTCATCAAGTTTTCCAAATTTAGACATCAAACTGATGTTTTTCTCCCACTGCTAATTTTATTCTTAGCAGCACTTACATAAAGACAAGTATTGCAATATGACAAAAATACAAACCTCCTCTGACCTGGAATGTACCAGCAGGTAAAGTACAGGGGAAAGTACAGGCAACTTCTCAACCCGTCTCTCCCAAACAGCAAGTCTTAAAATAGAACTCTGTCTTTTTTAATGCTGTTTTCTCTCAGGATCTACATGTGACCTACAACCTGGCCTTTGTAGTCTGGCCCTGGATGACTAGGTTGTGCTCTTGCATTGACACAGTGGTTCTGTATGATGCTGGGTTCTGCAGGAAGGCGAGCTCCTGGCTTCAGTTCAGCAAGCAGCATCTCATGTCTGTACATATTTGCTTGTTTGCAGAGACCATGTCCATGCTCTCAGTTTGCTATGTGTCAGTCTCTTCCTAAATCCTGATTTGAACTCCCATTCCACTCCTCTGCAAGCATGGTCACACTCAGACCGAGGCTGAGCTCCCAAGCACATACGTTATTTGGCCCAGTTTGGACGATTTGGGTGCAGGAAAAGCAGAAGAGGCTCCAGCCCTGCATGCTTCTCCAGCTCCTCCTGAGTACAGGCAGCTGTTCTGCATTCAGAGGTGGTAGCCACTAATGCACTGGAGGGCCAGCACACAGCAGAGGAGCTGTGCTTCTGACTGCTCTTCTTGTGTAGTGGGCAACCTGCAAGAAACATTCACTGCAAGGTCTCTGCTTTTTCCCACCTTTCCCGTTTCCCAAACCAATGCCACTTAATGTTGGTGAAAAGGATGCTGCTTAGCCACCTGTGAGCTCTCTACTAAAGCGACAGAAATGCACCTGTACATATGCAACACAAAAAGAGCCACAGGTCCAACTTCGGGATCTAGTGTAGAAAGACACTGAGCAAGAGCCAAGATCAACCTAATTTTAAACCCTGCTGAGCACACAAGACCCTTTCACGTGTAATTACCACTAGAAGAGGGCAATTCAAGGTGCTGTCATCAGCAGTGGTGAACCTTCTCCACACTGTTCATTTCTGTGACAGCATTCACTACTGTTCACCCCATCCCATGGCATCTTGTGTCTTTTCCTGGCAAAACAAAACACAGCCCTCAGTAAAAGCTGCAGGTTTCCACCAGCTTTTGCGATGCCTGAGTCCCACACATTCCCATTGGCCCTGGTTGTGCCTCATTAGTTTGGCTTAATCAAGTGACGAGCATCGCTCAAGGCCGGGGAACTGCTGTAGTCAATGGGGTCTATTCTCTGCTGGATAGACACATGTCACACCCATTAGCATCAATGGGAGTTACAAATGCACAGCCGAAAAAGGCCCCAATGTGTCTAATGCACATTAGGAAGGAACAGAGGGGCCAGTTCAGCCCTGGGGTAAGATCCTGCAGCTCAGTCATGCCTTGCAGCAGAAATGAAATTCAACTCGGCTTCAATCCAGCCCGATGGGATAATCACACCAAAACAAAAAAAAACAAACACCTGAATGAGAAACCAGTTATCACCTGGTAGGTGGCTAAATCCTATTTCAGCCCCCAAACAAGCAGACTGAAGGCCATGGCATGTGCAGCAGACAGGTGTCTGAAGACCACCACACTCCCGCTGTGGGCGTCTGTGCTGAATGGCGTTGGGGCTGCAGCCTTTTGGCAAGGCAGCATCAGGAAAATTCCCACTTCTGCAGTACTCTTCTGGTGTATAAAAAGCTCCTAGTATTTTGGGTTGCCAAAGTGATATTTCTCAACACAACTTACAAAAAAAAAAAAAAAAAAAGGGAGGGAGCTGGATGAAGACTCTGAAGACAGCCTAGGGGATGGCCAAAATGAGCAGGCTGTGTGTCAATAGCAAGAGCAAGAAAGGGGCCACTGCATCCTCTGTGCACATGTTCAGGCCCCACCCTTAGCTGAAAAAAATAAATATTCTTCATTGAAATCATCTTGCCCCTGACAAGGATATGGCATTATATGAATTATGCCTAAGCCCAAATAGTTGACTGAATGTGTGAGCTTCCCAGTTTTGGGGAGGCTTTTTACTTTCCCTTTCTTTTTCCATTCAAGTTGCTATTCATTCTGCCTGAGATTTAAAATAAAACTTAAACAGATCTTTTGAAAAGGCATTTATTTAAATGTTATCTCAACTTGGGAGTTCTCATCTATGTTCATTCACCCTGTGAGAGGAGTGAGCCTGGAAGGTGTCATGGCACATATTTCAGTGGCGTGCATATCAGAGATGTCAGATAGTTACACCAAATGGTTTTTAAACATTTACTTTTCAATTTGTGCTTAAATTAATCCAACCCCATAAATATTATCACTGAACATTGAGGTTGTATTTATTTCTCATGACACTGTTTCACATGCAGGTGTATTATCTAGACATGGGGCATGGTCCTCCCTGCATCTGCACATTTCCCATGGAAATTTCCCCTAGAATTTCAGGGATGCTGGGCTTGACTTACCTTTTGTGAAACAAAAACTTGTCCAAAATACATAGCTTTACATCAGACTACAGGTACTCTACTGGCACTCCTAGAGTTAATAGCCATAATATGTATCCCAACAAACTGTCTTTCGCTTTCTCCGTATGTTAATTCCCTCTAATCCTGTTATCAGTACAGGTAGTTGGACAAACAGTATGATAATAAAGCAGTATTTATAATACATGGCCTTCAGTCCTAGATTAACCACAAGATTTCCCAGGCACCTAGGGATTTGATTTACCTACTGTGTGCAAATCGCTAGTAAAAAGAAAGTATCCAGGAAAAGATATTTGCTCCCACACTGTATTGTTTACCATCCGCTTTCCCCTTGATCTGCATGTGTGTCTGTTCTATGCAGTATATTTATTCAAGCCCTTGATGATAGTTTAATGCAGGATTTAAAGATCTAGGACATTATCAACACACTGAAAGAGTTTTCTATGAGCATCTGACATGCTCCTTCGTGTCTCTCAAGCACTGCCCCTTTCACCACAATCAAGAATTTAAAAAGCCAAAAGAATAAAAATTAAGAAGCTCTTCTCCCCATGACTGCTACAGGTGCTTACTTAGTTCTGGATAAATACAGCCCCCTTCCCCCCCAGCCCACCACCATGTTTTTTTTAATTCCTCTCAACGTGTCGTAGCTTTATATGAGGCTAATGGAGCAAGGCAATGCTCAAACGTCAAATTAAACTGCACAGCTCTGTAATCACTCAGACTGACATGGCATAAAAGGATAATTAGTAGTTCATTACATGGAACATTGTTTGTTCAGCTAAATTGATTTCTCTCAGCTGCCCATGTTTTCTGTTTACTTAGTGAGTGCTCCACTGCACATTCTTATTTGTGAACTAGGAAATCCCTTCCCCTGAACTTTTTTTTTCTTCTAATCAGCACTGAGTTTTTAAATATAGTTTGCTGGAGGTAGCTGAACCTCCAAAATTACAGACAGGTGTGTGGCAACAATGGCCCGTGTGGAGTAATACGCAGTGCAAAACAAGCTGCGGTTAAGGAGACCTACCCAAGTATCCCAAAAAGGACCATGGGTGCCCATCTGCTTTGTACATACAAATTCCTAGTCTGGCTGTTTGCTTTTCAACTTACAGTGAACTTGACTTGCTCTCGTAGTGGAAAGAAAAAGAAAATAAGGAAAGAAAAAAATGGAGGTTATAATCCTTCAGTGATGGAAGTCCTGTTTAAAGCCTCTGTTTTGCTCACAGGGACCCAGAGCAAACAGGATATTGTTGTTTTAAATATGCTTTTTTTTCCATAATTAGTGATGAGGCACAACTACCCAACTTCAAATGTTTCTAAACTAGCTGCCTCATGAAACCTTTCAACTCAATTGAATTTCAAAATCCTGACAGTAAGATTACAAGTAAATGTGTTGGAGTTATCAACTCCCACACTTCTAGTTTCAGTCTCAATACATTTCCATTTTGCTTAAAGCCCTAACTTCTGGAGTCATTTTGATTACATTTTAAAAAGGTTTCTTGTTTAGGTAGAAAATGCGATCCCTAATGAGTCAGAACACAGGAGAAAACCAGACAAATTACTTATTTTTTGAAGCCTATTTGAAACCTTCTGCTTCCGTACTGCCTACAGCATCCCAGCTGCCACCAAAAGACACCCACCACACCCCTTGCAGATACTGCATTTTTGGTGCTGGTGTGTTTGAGTTGGAAGCCACGATTGTTTTAACCTGATTTCTGAAAGTTTACGCTCTTTCTTACAGTGACCCTGTAAGAAAAGTGGAGCTCACTTTCTTTAAATTTCAGTGACATTTAAGGGCAGGCTTCTACCTTTGATGGCAATAGCAAACCAAAATAGTCCCACACCCTGCTGCTCATTCCAACCTCCAACCCCCCATCTTGGATGTGTTGCCATAACACTGTGAAGTGGATCACAGAGCTGAAGCAGCTGAAAAAATTTTTTCCATTTGTTCCAGGTTATTTTCTGGGAAGAGCAGATGCCTCAGCCAGCTCACAACATGGCCCCACACACAGTGGTTTTGCCAGTTGGGAAGGGGACAGGAGAGAGCAGCCAGGACGAGATGGTTTGAGAGAACTGCTTGGTCTCAAGCAGTTTTATCATGAGAAAACAAACTTGGAGCTATGGGTAGATCAATGCCTTGAAACACTTCCACTCTGGATTTACTCATTGCCTCTGTGGAGCCTAAGGCAATGCCATGATCCACACCACCTCCTAGCCAGTCATTTGAAAAAGCAAAGCAATTTTAGTGCCACATAAATCCAGATTTCCCCCCCTGCCATTCATATGGCAAGGACCCCTTTCTCTATAATCACAGTAACAAATCATTTTCTTTTTCCTTTAATCACTCTCTTTTTTTTACCTGTTAATAGCTGCCCTAAGCATCGTCTGATTTATGCCCATCATCTAAACACAGATCACCTTTAAACTGACATTTTTCTTGACTGTGACCAAACCATTTCCAGGCATGACTTAAGAAGATATCAGGAATTCCCTCTGGGAATCCCTGAGTGGCTCTGAAGGCCAATTCAGTGACAGCACACCCAGTCCTTCAGCAGCAAAACCAGGCATGCTTGCACATCTAACAACTCAGGGCAATAGGAAGCCCCCCACCTCTTTTGGAGACACATATTCCCCTGAGCAACTCTTTCTTTCCTCACTCAGTTAGGGCAGGTTTGCAATTAGCCTCCTAACAAACCAGTCTGCACAGGGCCACGCCACTGGCATGCACATGCTCGGGCCTGCCTGGCCCCACGGCGGGGAAGCACCATGCTTGCTCCAACCTCCTGATGAGCTCCCTCTCCACATACACAAGTTGGAGAGTCATGGGATGGAGACATGTTTTCTCCTGGCCAGGGCTAGGCAAGCAATAACTATTTTGGCTGCAGAACCAAAACCTGCTTAGAGAAGGGCAGAACAAAACCAGCATATTCCTCCTTTCTTGACAAAATGGGAAAAAAACAAACCCAAACTCAAACCAAACCAAAACACAGAAAAGATACTTGGGCTGTATGTAGAGGAATATGATTGATTTGACTCCTTCTGCCCTAAAATGAAGTAAAAATAAAATTGCATTTGAGTAGATGTAAGAAAAACAAAGGATGAAGGCTAAGCCTTGAAATACCTTGTCAATGGTCCCTTCCTTCAATTACCAGCTCAGTGACAGGGCCCACACCAAAGGCATCAGTGATTTCACTCCAATTCCTTCCTCTGCAGAAACTACTTAGAAAAATTACTTGAAAATTTTGATTTCCACCTGTGATTACTTTCAGTGTGATGGAAACCTTACGTTCTGAATGAAGAAACTATTTACTGAAAGAAAATAGTTCCAGAGTGCATCCTGACTGCAAATAAGAGTATCAGTGACAATGCTGCCTGAGTGAGAGTGACACCACACAGGTACCACTTCCAGTGGCAGCTCCTCAGCAACAATCCAATTCCTCTTTCTGCAGTCAGGCATCATCCTTTCAAGACATTGTATAATATTTGTGCCAGTGCTTTCTCCAAGTAGTACTGAGAGGCATTTTATTACAGGGCTGGTTTCTCTGATGTTTGTTTTAGGTTTAGGTCCTGCTCTGCCCCTGCTCCAGGCTGCTCAGAGTGGAGCCAGCAAATGCTTACCCAGCTACCATGACTTGAACTAATTCACCTTGCTCCTCATCATGGCTTGTTACTTTCTGCCACACTAACAAAGCTTCTCACATGGATCTGGCTGGCACAGGTTGTGGCTGAATCACTGTCACAGCCAAGCTGTAGACTTCGCAAGATGAATATGCCACTCCCCTAAACCACGACACCCAGCTACAAGGTACATCTCTGCATCAGATCCCTCTGATGGAAACCCTGTCAAATCGCCATCTCCTCCACCCATACTGGTGTTTCCTTGATTCTCTAACTCACTCATGCCATTGTGGGGCTCCTCTGTATTCCTGGCTGCTTGTCAGAAATGTGGATTTGGGAAATGGACAGGTCCTTCATCTTTCTGCTGCAGACCAACATGAGCTTGCACAGCTAAAATCCTCGGCAAAGTGCTCAGTCTTTAAACAGGTTGCAGTCATAAATTTTATTTTTTCCCTTCTAGAAAACTCCTGAGGCATCTAGCCGTTATGCTATCTGTCCCTGGGCAATTAGTTCACAGCAAACTAATTGCCTGCAGGTCATTTTTTTAATCCAAGAAACATCTTTAAAGGGAGTTTTTCCCGAATGTTCCTGGAATTGAATACAGTTACCAGTCATAATGAAATCCAAACCAATCATTAGCTCACCTGCTATCTCAGCTATCCAAACTCTTATTTCTCCAATGGTCCAAATTTCCAAGTATTTGGACAATTGCACCTTCCTCCATAACTGTCTCCATTTGAGGGCAATTAGGTCCTTTGAGTTTGGACACCTTATTGCATAGCTTTCTGAATGTGTCTCCTCCAGTAACAGCTCTGCTGGAGCTGGTACCCACCATCCCCATGTACTTCCCAGCTCCTACTGCCCTTTCAGCAACCAAGCTTCTCCTATGATTGTTTAAGCACTGAAAATGGAACAAGCAGTTCTGCAAGCTAACAAAGCTAATGAAGCCTGGTTTCCTATACATTTACCTCTCAGCATTGCTTTTGGTGTCTAAGGATGAAGTTCCAGTAGAAATAGCCGACATAATTGGCCATTTTTATGTGTGGTTTTTTTTTCTCTCCAGTGAAGAAAGTTTGAGCCCCTGCCTCAAGACTAATTGGAAACTTCTTGGAATCTGTAGAAGCTTACTGATGTCTAAGACCTTTATGTTCTAGTCAAGTTCAGATGAAATCAGCAAATGTGTTCAAAAGTCATTAGCAGGGGCCACATGATGCGGACAGCACTCTTTTGTAAGCCACTGTGTCACCTCATCCTGGCAGAAACCCTCCACCAAACTGGGAGAGGGATGCTTGTAGACACCAGTGACAGTTCTTCCTGACCCACCTCTAACAGTCCTTTATATGGCACCTTCCACAGTGCTGGTGTGTTAGTGAACTTCTCCCACTATGTACTGCACTATTGCAAATTGATTTCACATGACTAAACTTATATTTTTCACCATTGTCTTAAAATACCTGAAAGCAGACTAGAATCCTCCTCCCCTTCTCGCATACTTGACATAGATTCACTTCCTGCGTTCTTGGTCATCATCTTTCACAGTGGCTGATTCCTCTAAACTCTTGTTCTGGAAATGGAATGATGTTGAGTAAGAAGCCAATTGTTGATTTTGCCTTTCTTTAGCTACTGGATAAGTTTTGCATCCCAAAGATTAACATTACCCTGATTTACAAACGATTCCAGACCATTAAACAGGCATATATTTTTAAAAACACATACAAAACACATTAGTAGGTACCTAGTAGACTGGAGTGAGCTTCTAAGGACAGTTCAGCACAATCACAAAAGCAACGACCGATCCACAACATTTTGCTTGCAGACAGGTCATGAGAGGAAAGCAAAAATTCAAACAATGGTGAAAGACTGCCTTGACATCATCAAAGCCAAGGACCAGAAGACTTACAAGGTGGAGTAACCCCACTCTAATCTGTTCCAACAATAAACAGTTAATTTTGAATTAGTACCTTTGAAGAATTTTAGCCTTCGCTGAAGAGACCTATAAATCACATGTAAACCTCGCCAGTGAGCAGGTATTAAACACCACGAACAACAGAAAGTGCCCTCCCTACATGGTACCCAGCTCCCTCCCTTCTTTTGGAGTATTCTGCACAGAACAGCAATGCTACAATGAATAATTTTTCTCATGGTGATGAATATATAATTAGATGATAAATGCATCTCTGAATCTGTGAGAGTTGCCATCCGCTTTGTATAATGAAGGCTGGAGAGGAGCTAATTCACCTGTCACTGACTACATTCTCGCTTACTTAAAACTGTTAAAAAAAACCACACCAGAAATCCAGTAATCCATTAATCTCTGAAGCCTATGTCCATGCCATTTGCTCCTGTGGAAGGACTGCCCATCCTGAGACCTGCAAGCAAATGCCTCTTTCCCACCCCTCATCTAATTTACTGCTTACTGACATGAGAGAGTATAACTTCTGCCATCGTACCATAACTAATGAAGTGTTGCAATGATTACCAGCACTGGTGTGTCTGCTGTGGAGGCTGAACAGAGAGAGAAAACAGGTCCTGGTAGCAGAGCCAAACCTACAACCGCCAAAAGCCTTCAAGGACTGGGTGGTGGAACCTCGAGTCAGACACTGAGGCTTGTTGGTTTTCCTGGTTTTAGACCCTGATCGTACAAAAACTCTCATGCATGTAAAATCATGAATACAAATGGTGTCACTGAAGCCAAGGGAGCTTTTCACGTGAATAGATTTTAAAAAGAAAATGCAAGGATTTACAGGATTAGGGTCTGAAATTCTTGGCTTTATGTCTTTCACTGGAGTTGTACAGTGCCAGTTGCACTCAAGAAACGCTATCATTTTAAAAGACCGACTGTTGTCAAATGCCAAGAGCTTCACTGGAGATGAGATTTGGGGTCTTCTTACTTGGCCAACCTGATGAAACAGGATTAAACTCCAAATGAGCCAGATTGCAAACCGTGGCTATGGAGGTCAGTGATCCTTGTTTTTTTGGTGAAAATAGGTGTTATCTCCTCACACTTTATCTTCTGACCATGGTAATTTATAACCAGTATTGATATTTTGGTCCAGAACGAATATATAAAAAATGTTTGTTCTTATATTCAGTTTATAGTACAAGGCTTTCACTCCTGATTTTAGAAATAGCTTTCTAGGAGAGCAGCAGTGGCTAACTGAATCTGTGTTTAGCCATATACTAATTCAAGGTTACATCTCCAGAAACTTACATAACAAGATATCAGAAATGCCCCAACAGACACAAAAATCAACAAGGGGTTGATTAAATACACCTTATTTCCCCCCACCAACAGACCTAGTTTGGAGGTAGCCTAAGGAATAACTCTTTGAACTCCCAATTTGATTACACAGTGTCAGCTCTAGATCTTTTCTGCATCAGTTACAATGTGTACCAGTCAAGGGATTTTGCATCCAACCCAAATACATGATTCAGTAAACTGCAGTGGGGTCATCCCCAAAGCTTTCTTACTTCTTGGTACATGAAAGTGATTGCAACCATTGCATCAGTGAGTAATCTGTTCATTCAGATTTGGATTAACAAAATTTTAAACCAGTAAAATTTAAGTAGAAAGGAAAGGGCAATATAAATCAACATACACTTGCAGAATTGCTTATTTTGATCAGGGATAGAAAGATTAAAGGGAGATTCTCTCCCTTTCTTACACTGTAATAGAACTGGTGTTTTGGGCCTCCAATATCTGGCAAGTAGATCCAAGGCAGGGGGGAGAGAAGGGCATGTGAGAGTGTAGAAGGCACACAGGGTGCAGACTCCAGGAGTTAGGAAATGGGAGTTACGGAGCAAGATGGCCTATTTTTTATACTCTTTAATGTGAGGCCTGTTTTTTTAAACCTCTCAGCAGGAATAGCAAAGTTTTCCAAGTCATCACCTAGCAACAAAACCCAGAAAAACATTTGCAAAGCAGTTTTGCATCACTGCCATCCCTGGAAGAACTAACTTGTTGAAGGCTGAATTTGCTATGGAGAGGGATTGAATGCTCTGTTCTTATTCAGAGTGCTGAGATGTGCAGTCCTCTTTCACTGAGAACAGAAATTCATTAATGCACATACACACACATTAAGAGTTGCTTTGGAGGTGTTCTCAGAGTTTTTGGACCACAGGGAAGTGGTTTCAACTGAAAACCGTGTGAAAACAAATTGAAATAATTTCTTCTTTCACAGTATATCATCCTGTGTTACACATTGTGTTTACATGCACTTTCTACATGGTGGATATCAGGATCAATATTTAATCTCAATATCTCTTCTTAAAAGCATTTAATTTCAAACTAAAACAACATTGATTTAAAAACCTTACCTCTTTAGCAGAGCAGATCACTTTTGCTAGGTCTATTTGAAGTCACACTGAACATCCTGGCTTAACACACCATAATTCATCGAGTAATTTATAAAAAAAAAAGATATTTCCTGAAAGGTCACCTTTTTCTTGTAAGATTCTTCCTCTTCCTTTACCATTGAGCACAAGTTTCTATGACCACTGAGGTCTTTAACTGTCATGAGTGCCAGGAGCAAGACCCTACAGAATGTGCTACAAAGGGACTGTTCACACAGTGCAAACCCATCCTTTCTTAGATGTCCTCAAGTTTGCTCAGAGCACCATCAAGAACCATTTCCTCTCAGCATGCAGGGACACCAGTTCAGAGCCCAGAAACAATATGACCATGTCAGTGCAGTGATGTTGTGAATGAGCCCAGGCTCTTAGTAAAGCTAACCAGTCCAGCTGCATCACTGTAATCACTTGTGCTTCTGGTTTTCATTAGTACCACCTCTAAGGTTTCTGTACCAAATTGCACTGCACAATCTGAGCAAATAATGAAATTATTTTTCCATATTTGGTGGGCAGAAAAGCTATATATACTGTTGGGCCTGGGAAAAATATCCGGCTAACAGTGAAGTTACTTAGTGATGATATTACTTACATTTACACATTCATTTTCCTTTACCGCTGTAATGGTTGGAACACAGCTAGTGGGCCAGCTCTGTACCTAATACATACATGGGGCACACTTCTCAGCAGAAGAGTCACATTAAATCCAGTATGGTATTTAACCTCAACATCTTCCCAGTCCAAGCAGTGGATACACTTCTGAGAGGCATTAGTTGTCCATAATCACTTTAGACCAGGGTCTGTAGAAAGAATTGACTGGAAGCTATGGATTTAATGCCACGTTGGTTATACATAATCACTACACAGCTTTGCATACCATCTTCTTGCAGGATTCTTTATATTTCTTATCAGCATGAGAGCTTTGCACAGTTTCCAAATATTTCCTGTGATATTATTGGCTATTGTCACTTTGGTGGTTCACCTAGTTTTCATCAGGTAGTGAAAAACATTTGGAACAGTAAACAAAACCTCACTCCCAAGCGTTCCCAATTTATTGGGAAATGTTTGCAAAGACAGACCCTTTTCTTTCTTTTCTTTTCAACTAAATAAATGGTTAAATGCTGAGCTCTTCAAATCTTCCCTAAGTGTTAATAAGACTTGAGGAGCATTAATGTAATCACAGGTTTGTGACCCACCCAGTAGGGGTTAAGTGCTCCTACAGAGTTTGTTCAGAGGACTTGCTGCTCCTTTGCTCCCAGCTTTATGCACTGAAGTCACTGGGGGTATCATGCACATGAAGCTGGTGTAAGAGTGTGAAGAATCAGGCCCTTCATCCCTATGTCGTTCAGCAGGTCCTGCTTTGTCAACTGTGGCTCCTCACACAGTCAATGCCTGAACTTGCAAGCATAAGAGGGAGGACTGACCCTTCGAGTCCTCATTTCTCTCATTTGATCTCAGCAAACCTTTCATCCTGTCACTGCTTCCTCTTGTGTTGCGTCTCATCTTTTTAACATTTCTGTGTAACCTTGACTTAGTCACTATTCACGAGGCTAGCGAGGGCAAATGCAATCTATGGAGGGCTTGCTTTCCCCTCCCAAATCATCTTCAACATTACCCCTTCCCGTTCCTCTTGCTCTGATTTCTTACGTTCATTTTGCTTCCAAACTGTCACAAGGTGGACAGTGGTTATTAGCCTGAGATGTGAAGATGGGTCTGTCTCAGAAATCAACACTTCTGTGGGCTGGAAATTTGTGGCTGAATGAGTTACACTATTGATAGTCTCTCATCACTACCAGGTTATAGAGAAGACAACACATACAACAAATATCACACATACACCTGCAATTTCTGTGCTTTCCACCCAATACCAACTTAAGATCAAAAGTCAGCATTTTAACAATGCAGTATACATTATAATTACTGGATAGGCAGCCTTCAGACAGATATATCTGCAGCAGGATGCAGGTGCTCTCTGAAGAGCATGGTTTGGAGAGGCCGGTGCTGTCTGGCCATTACAATAACAGCCTGGAAATCAAAATACTTCTTTATTTCTACTTTATTTTCTTCTTGCAATGGGGGTAATATTTTCCTATGATTTTCTTAATATTACTATATAGTTCTAATGACTTCTCTGAAAGACACTGAGATCTTCAGGAAGATCATAAAAAAGAAGAATTTAATGAGTAGAGTGCCATGGTGGAGACAACTGTACATTCCAGGCAAAATTCATATCCTCAGTCTCTGTCCAAATCACAATGGAAAACTCTTACACTTGTTTCATCAAGTGTACAAGTGTATGTGAGCTGCTATTCTTTGCAAGCTACTGCCCAGGGGAGCTGCAGCACTAGGACCATTTGCCTGCTTTAGTTTCAATGAATTTTGTCATATTAATAACTTCTCATTTTCTTGTCCATTCATATATTTGGAATGGCAGTTGACATAGATTCTAGCTACTTGATACTGAAGCAGAATGACAAGTAGTAGCATTTTAGGGCCATACTAACTGTTTGTTATAATAAAGATGGTATCTTGGAGTCCTCATTATTGTCGGTATTGCAGCTGTATGAACTGCAAGTAGATGCATATCAGTGATAAAAAGCATGTATACAAAGGATGGAAAGAAGATAAGGTACAATATAAGCTGTAAGCTAAACCACCTAGTCGACTACTCAGTAAAGCCAACAGAATTGCTGAAATATCTGTGGTCTGAATGGAAGATGGATATGACTTTTATGAAAAGTTCAAAAACATACAACCTGTAGGCCCCACAGATGATAATTACTAGCCCAAGAGAGAAAAGTGACAAAGAAATACATAGAAAAAGGCAGGCACTGTCTGTAGCTATGTCTGTTCTGTATGTGGAGTACAGGAAGATGTCACATTCTTAACAGGATGTTGGCATTGGACTAGGAATAAGGATGGGACATGGTACCTACTAAACAGACGTTTCTGTAATGAGAGTTGTATGCAGCATACTGAATTGTACTACAGGAACTAGCTGAGATGTGCTATGTTAAACTTTAACACTAGAAAACAGTGGGGACACAGACAAGCAAACCACTGAGATATTCTTCCATCAGTGCCATGATGCTGAACTTAAGGAGCGAGCTTTCACAAGGTCTTCTTTTAGATGAAGTCTCTGGGATGTAGGAGATTTGTCTGAGCAATGGGCATTATGTTGAGCCTCCTTACACTACTCTTTTTTTTTAATCTTTTTTTTGGGGTACTTGTTTACAAAACTCTCTAATAATTAGCATTTCTGGAACATTAGTCTCATCAGGAAATTTTGTTCAAATTGGCTAATAGTTTTGATTGTTACTAGAGAGGAATGAGTGATGTCCAGATCCAACTAAATAAAATTTCCTTAGGAAACCAGACTTTAAATTATTTGTGGCATTCCACAGAGGCAAGCTCAAGAGCAATCCCAGAAAAATACTGAACAGTTGCAAACAGTCTATTCGGTATTTTAAGAACAGATAATTAGTGCCAAGGACATAATTCATACCAATATATGTATTAGTGCATTTTTGACACAGGTTAGGTATTAGCAAACCTGTGTGGGAGGTATTATTTTGGGGGCTGGAGGGAAGGATAGAAGGATTATGGGGCAGGCTCATGAAGAGAGTTAATTAGCATAGTGTTCTTGAACTTTTCCACCCCACTGAAATTTTGAGTTAAAACTACTGTAAAAAGGAATCATTTAGTATATACTTTCTATATTTTGAAACCATCTTTGTGATGGCTGCAATTTTTAAGGGAGAAATACCAATTACAGGATACCTTTAGAGAGATGCATGGGAAAAAGAATGAGAAAGTATTCCCCTGTAGTCTGGCAGTATTTGAAGATTTTTTACCAACAGCCTGGGTGATGATATACAATTCTTGCTGATAAAGTTTCAGCAGACATCACTAAGATTAGTTACTATTACAGGGTGAGCTGAATCTCCTGGTCAAATGATTGTGATTCAGTTTGGTTGCTTTTAATACAGCCAAATGCAAGGTGATACATCTGGGAACCCAGAGGGCAGATTACAGCTATAAAATGGAAGATTCTGTCTAGGAAAAAAGTAACCCTGAGTGAGACTGAAAAAGTCAGTGGAGATAACAGCTTCAACACGAGCTCTCAATGCAAAGCTGCAGCTAAAAGGGCAAATATGTCGTCTTAGTGATTGAAAAGGGAGGTATCAAGTTAGAGGTGGGGAAGTGATCCTGCCCCAGTAGGGAGCTACACAGAGATCATGACAGCAAAACTTTGTCTAGTTTGGAGGTCCACTTGCGTATCTGGAAAAGCAGTGGAAAGAGTTCAAATGGGAACCACACAAATAATACAAGAGGTGGTGAACTAGACTTATGGGGGAGAACTAAGGAGCTCAGCACATTCAGGTGCTCAAGGATTAGTTTGAGAGGAGACTTGGTCATTACAAATGTTGAATGAAGAGGTTCTAAGAGAAAACAGGCAATTTCTGCTCCTAGAATTAATTTTGGCAATAACTGTTGCCACATAAGCACAGCAGAGCTTTCCGGGTTTCCAGGGAAGACAGTGCTACCAGCACCTCCTGGGAAGGCAGTACACCTGATAAAAATAGACACTGGCATGTGCTATCAGTTTTACCCAGGCTCCACCTAACAGAAGAATTATTTTATTTCTCTGCAGAAAAAGGATTTTAGAAGAGACTACCACACTTCCATACCCAAACTTTTATCTTCGAGCCTTGCATTGACTGCTAAGGAGGCCAGGTCTGCAAAATACTGTAGAGGAATGAAGGTTCTTTAGCATTATTATTCATTTTATATTTCTTTTTATATTAATTTTAGTATTATCACTTAATTTATCCCAGCTGAGCCAGTCTGTCCTTAGTTATATATGTATATATAACTATATGTAAATACGGTAGCATATATCAGCTACAGGGAATTTTGTCTGGAAAATTATTTTAATGGTGCAAATATCTTTGTAATAGTCCCAAACCTGCACATATGGGCGGTGTGCTGATGTTCCATTGATGTACTAACATGAAAACAGCCTGTGAAGACCGCACTGCTATCAGTTTCCTCCACTTCTCAACCATCACAATGAATAGAAATCCTAAGCTTTAAATCCAGAAATTACCATGTTTTATAACAAGATAGTGAGTTAACTCTATTTTCTAACTCCTTATGTGAGGATCTACTTTCATTTCTAGAGAAGTCAGAGTGATTCAGAGTAACTTGGGGGTAGTTTGTGTGACTACCTTAAAAAAAGCCACAGAAGCATGTACTGCACATAGCAGAAACTCAAAATAGTTACTGCTAAGTGATGCTCCCACTTTTGCTGAATGATTTGCAGGTAATCCCCAAATATTTGCACTGATGGGGATAACCCCACCCACTAATTACCTGGAAAAAAAAGATTCCCAAGTCAGGTGTTCCCTGCATTAATACCTGGCAGTAAGCATAAACCAGACATGGTTTCCTGAGAAGGTATACATGATGCATCATGTTGCAATGTGAGGGAAGAGACATTCTTCCACGTTTACCACCCACTGGTAAACTCCTGTAAAGAAATGCAGTCTCGAGTTTGCTCAGCTGAGAGAATCTGTACAGTGTCAACTGGGGACTGCTCCCTTAAAAAGACAGGTCAGAGTCTTTTAAAATAAACCTCCCACCTAAAAATGTTTTCCCTCAAGTTCTAAGACTTAAAGGGATCCCTTTCTGCCCACTCATTAAGGATTAGTTTCATGACCTGCATGAGGTGCAGCACTGATGGATCAGAGCAAATCCCCTAATGGCAGGTCCTCCCAGGCTCCGCAGCACACAGGTTCTGCTAGTCTAGAGTTGAGGTGGAAGCTCACTCTCACAGCTGCCTGACAGGATTCAGCAGATCCCTCTCTACACTTCTATCTCCCAGACTGTGCCATTTTGGATACCTGAAAATTATGTCAGCTGAAGGTGCTCAAGCTGTGTTCAGTGTGGGGACTGTGGGCCATGCCAGCCTTAGGAAATTGCTGCAATTTTACAGGCTGGCTCATTCAGGAAAGGTTACCTGGCTTTTAATGAAAAGACTGGAGGGATGTCACAGAATACATTCATAAATTGCTGTTGAATTTAGTTCTTCACATTAAAGAACGTGAATGTTTCACACGAGTGGTTTTGGAAACTGAAATGCTTTTCTCAGTTTTAACTCTTGGTGGCAAAGGCAGAACAAGATAGCTTAAATGACAAAGTTCTGATGGGCAAAGACTTGATTTTTTTGCTTAGCTGAATCTAGAATAAAGGCAACATATTTGACTGCGCAGAGGAGAATTGGTGGTTGGGTATTTCAAGCACACCTTTTAAGAGTCCTGTCCTGTTATATTATGGCATTAAGAGAAGACTCTGGGGGATACCTTCAGTTACCCCTACCTGCTCTCCTGGGAGAAGAAACTGGGGAGTGGGAGAAGCTCGAGGGAAGAAAAGGCCCAACAAAAGGCTACATATGAAGAAAAGATTTCTTTTCTTTTTTCTTTTTTTTTTTTCCACTCCTCTCCTTCCCCCTCTCCTGTCTGTTGCCAAGGAACCTCAGACCTAGCCTGCACGGGAAACTTCCTTCGATCTATTTCTTGTAATAATACTAATTGCAGCTCAGTTGGTGTGTGCAAAAATCCTTCTCCCCATTTAACAAAATGAAAAGTTCCATCAGAGGGAACACATCTGCATGTGCTAAAAATGGAAATGCAAGAGCAGTGCAAAATCTATTAAACAAATATTTATTTTTTGAAGGAGGGACTGGAATCTAGAAGCACCAGGGCTGAACAACCTAAAAATGAAGCAAGATGATAGCATGCATCGTATATTATGCTGCATTGTTGTACTGTAGATCTGGCATTATAAAAGTCTCCATTATTTGGTCCTAAAGAAGATGTACCTGGTTCAGGTTTGTGCTAATATGGAATGTCAAAATACCCACACACATAGTCCAAAACTGATGACAAGATGGTCAAGGATGTGTGTGTGTGAAAGACAGAAAACTGAAAGCCACAATTCACTCATTCTATTTTCTATCAGTCTTTCTGAGAGCTGTCAATCACTCTCAGCTGCCCTCTTCAAGGAAGGCCCTATCAATTCCTCCAGTTATATACGACTGAAGCGTTGAATGGGTAGGGCTTTCAGATCAGTAATTTCAGAAGTCCCCAGAACCATCCAGCCTTCCAAGTGTTAAGTAAATTCTGCACAAGAAAAGCCTGGGTACAAGTGAGGTGGCTTGAGCTTCACCTTGACATCCTGAGCCATCCCTCTCCAAGCTCACAGGCTGCTGTTTGCCAGATATAGGGGAAATCCTCATCTTGCCACATCACTTCCAGTTTTGTTAGTGGTAATATCCTCAGAATAAGTAAGACTGCTGCAGTTCCAAGTTGATCTGCAACTGGAAAAACCATTTCTCTTGAAAACACACAAAAAGTCCTGCTTATGCAGAAACTCTCAGAAAATAAAGAAAAGGAGATTGAAAAGATCAGAATTCCAGTACCTTCATTCCTATTGAGTTGAAATATTTAGAAAATGAGAAATAACCATTCTCATCCTCTTAATTACACTAATGTCACTGCTCATGATAAAATTATAATGATTTCTCCTTTTACTATTCTTCACATGGAAACCATTTGAACCCACAGAACACATTAAAGACCATCTTGTTATCCTCAAGGCTCTGCTTTGTCTTTCACAGTCCTCACCTGCCTGGCCATACCAAGCACCATATTCCATATCAGCAAGAATCAGACTTGTGACTGATGTAAATCAGGTTCTATAAGAGATCAAGATATCATTTGGCCTTAAATGTAGCTGAACTGCTACATGCATGTACTTAGCATATCAGAGACACACCATGTAGGTTGAACTGTCACATATTTTGGATATCTTCATTTAGTCTGCAGTTCATTCAAAAACTGCAGTTGCCTTAGAAACCAAAAAAGTGCAGAATAATTCTAAGATAAACCCAACTGATAGAATCACTCAGCAGTGGCTCTTATGGACAGAGCATTTCTATAAATCCCAAAAGATATATTGCATTAAAAGCAGGGGAGGAAGATCATTTCCTCTTTAAAAAAAATGGGGGTAGAGAGAGGTGGCTGATTACCCTGTTGAAGATGACAGATCACTGTATCATGTTACTTGTTCAGGTAGCATTATCCTGGGAAATGCCCATGTTTGACAGGTTAAGCCTGTGGGAAAGAAGGAGGCTGTAGATGATGGGGAGAGCTCAGAGTCAGAGCAGTCAGTATTTTTCTGGGCCCAAATTTCCCTGCAGCTCTGGAAGGATGAAGAAAAGCAGTACGTGTCTCTGCTTCCAGATGGTCCTTACAAAATAGGCTCCCTCTGCTTGCTTCTGCTGGAGGCATTTCCCCATCCACATGAAGCATTTCATTTAGGAAGTATTAATCTGTTCCCCTCCCCTGCCACCCCTTTTCTTAATGCCAAAATGCTGAAAACTTGTCTGTACCAAGGTGATGATTTCCTATCTGAAGGACATAAAGCAAGCTCCTGAATGGAATGTGATCGCCTCCAGCTAGTAAAAGTTTTATATCCAAGGACAAAGAAAACCCCAAAAAACAATAAAAATAAAATAAAATAAATTCAGGTATCTCAGCTGGTGTAAATCAGCACTGCCTAATTGCAGTGGAGCTTGCCTCAGGCAGGGGTGGAAATTTTGAGGCATTCCCAGTACACAGATGGCAGGGATATTGGAATTCATTAAAACAGAAGTTTTATTCTTAAAAAAAAAATGTAAATATACCAGACTTCTCCCAGGACCATCTTCCATTAAGATCACTTCAGCGAATCACAGTAAATGCTTAGATAAGGTCTGCTTGCACTGAGTGTTTATTTCAGTACATGAATATAATTTCTCCCCACCCCAATCCCTGGTTTAGCACGTGTGTGATCTTTCATTACTGATCCCCTTCCCATTTGTCCTATATGCTTGCTTTTGGCTGCCAGAATATGCTGCTTGCAGGTACGATCGGTATATCATACTTTGGGCAAGAAATGAAGAAGTTTACCTGAAGGGGCATAAGCATCCCCAAATTTTCTCAGCTTTATAACTGTGAGAATTGCATGGTTTTGGCCTGGTGCTCCAAAAGTAGCCATGCTGCCTGAACAGCCATCAGAAGCTTTGCTACATGCTGGATCACACCCCCAGCATCTCCAACAGTTTCATCAGGGAGCAAAACTGTTGCTTACTGACACACTCAGCTGACTTGGAAAAAAAATGGTTTTGTTTACAGCAATATCTGCCCCATTTCCTGAATTGAATCAGACTGCTAGATCTGGTTTTGAGAGGGAGCAGGAGAGCATGGGGTGAAGCAAGATGGGGGGAGACTGGGAATGGGGCACTCTATCCCTGAAATAGAATCATAAGGCTTGGAAAGGATCTCTGGGATCATCCAACCTTCACCCTAACATACATCTATCTATCTATCTATCTATCTATCTATCTATCTATCTATCTATCTATCTATCCATCCATTAGACCATTGCCTTAAGTGCTACATC
>VWZY01008564.1:0-19669 GCA_013399075.1 Chloroceryle aenea | reverse complement strand
AGGGACACTGCTTGTGACTGGTCACCAGATGGACTTAACTCCATTTATCACCACTCTCTGGGCCCAGCCATACAGCCAGTTTCTAACTCAGTGAAGAGTCCACCTGTCCAAGCCATTAGTCACCAGCTTCTCCAGGAGAATGCTGTGGGAAATGGTGTCAAATGCCTTACTGAAGTCCAGGTAGACAACATCCACTGCTCTTCCCTCATCCACTAGGTGAGTGACCTGATTGTAGGAGATCAGGTTGGTTAAACAGGACTCACCCCTCATGAACCCATTTTGGCTGGGCCTGATCCCCCTGTTGTCCTGCACTTGCTGCGTGATCAACCCCAAGACAAGCTATTACATAATCTTCCCCAGAACTGAGATCAGTCTGATAGGCCTGTAGTTGCCTGGATCGTCCTTCCTACCTTTCTTGTAAATGGGTGTCATGTTGGCAAGTCTCCAGTCATCCAGGACTTCCCCAGTTGACCAGGGTACTCAAAATCTGGTTTATTTCTTTAACATTTTCCACAGCCTGGGTGCCACTTAACCAGCCAGAGAAGAAATCTAATACCATTAATAACATCTACAGTAGCAAAATATCAGCTCATCCATGGCTTGAAGTATGCACATCAAGAAGAGATGCCTGTCCTCAGGGATGTACTAGCTGAGGTACATTTATTGAGTACAGGAGTCCAAGAGCCCAGTTTATGCTGGAAGCCAGAGCAGAGATCCCTTGCTTGACTATTATGAACATTTAGCCTTGAGTAAGTATAGAAAAGTCAAAGCAATGTATAAAAGCAAAGAAACCGCTTGTAAAAAAAGATTGGAGAAATTCAATTAATGCTTCATATAGAAAAAACAAAGGAGCTGATCCTTCTCTTTGATCTCATCCCTCCTCCAGAATACAAAGACCCAACCATGCCAACTAGGGAAGATCACCAGGTGAGTGATTGGCTATGAACTACTTACTTAACAGGACAATGATGCTAAGTTTTACATGTCCATCCTCCCTGTTTGTAAAAAGCCTCTTCACCAAAGGTCCAAAAGCACTTCCCAAAGCCTCCTGCACTCACTTCAAATTCACTGACCTCCTGCCAATGGTGAGGAAAGAGCCATACAGCTTCACATTCAGTCTGAAGAAAATAATCTTCCTGAAGTATGACCAGAAACAGAAAGACTGAAATAATAATCATTAGAAAAGGTCTGGAAAGCAAGAAATACTCCCCAGAAGAGAGATGGCTTGGAAAAATAAAAGATGTCACAGATCCACTTATATATGAGGTCCTTCTGCCAATCAGATAGTGCCTAGAAGTGCAGTTTGTCCCTGTGGGGGAATCTGATTTCAGACATGAGATCACTGGATTTCCTTTTTCCTCAGTGCAGACAGTATCTGGAGATCAAAGCCCTGCCAGGAGCTGGTAAATAGTATATTCTCACTTTGATGCGTCTGTAACTTCTGTGAATGCAAACATGGCAAGAGTAGAATATATCCTTTATGCAACACTTCCCATCTTTTTCTGGCCACTCATATTGCTGGCCAGAAGAAACAGATTTAAAGGGCAGATTTAGTCAAATTCTGTTCTTTGTGCTTTTCCTCTGCTATTAAGGTGCTTTATTAAGAGTGATGAGGGATCTATTCCTTTGGTCTCCCCCTCCTTCTACTCCAGTCAGTTGTCCTACAGAGCAGGTAATATATAACTCCATTCATTGTGATGCTAACGAGTTCTATTTAGCTGTATTTAACTGGATATCATGACTCCACACGATGACCTTTCACTCCTGGGAAGTAGTTTTAAATTCGATCCACAGCAAAGGAAAATCCCTCCAATTCATTGGCTGTGAAAGGTCACAAGTGAAATGTGTTCTGATGGTATCTGCCCATGGTTTAGTTCTCAGTATACTTGAGCATCAAGCTGGTCTGAATCAGCTTTTGTCCTGGCAGTCTGAGTACCAAGCACCCTAAAAAGGGCTCTGGAAAAGGCAGCCAAGCATCTGGCAGTGCCAATTGCTGTAGGTTGCTCATGGAGAGAAGATGGCCATTGAACCCAAAGCATGTGCTACCCAGGATGAAACACAGAGGTCTTTCCCAGCTTGATTTGGTATTTTGACATGTCAATTATAGGAAAGTTTTATTCTGAAGACATTAAAAATGCAGTTAAAATTCAGCATTACATAGAGACAAAGAAGGAGCTCATGTACACATTAGGCAGTGATGGCATTAAATACACTTATAAATACAACTTCCAGGACAGAAACAGTGAGGGGAAAAGAAGGACTAAAACTGTGTTGACACTGTGATATTAAAACTTCACTGGCACATCTCTCCTTTACTAGTGAGTTAGTGCAAAACGTTTAGCCTGAGATTTCAAAATAAACACCTCCAAAAGAAATGCCGTTGTCTTTCTTTCCTCCTTTCTGGCCATTCCCCATGCAGAAATGTTGGGGCCTAAACAGGCCCCAAAAGAGAGACATCTCTTCTCACCAAAAATATTCAACACTGTGATATAATGTACCCTAAAGGGGGTGGGGAGAAGTGTTTTCTTGCTCATTTCTCATTACTTAATATTGGAACTGCAGCAAAAACTAGAGCTCTCTGAAAAACCCAACCAAACAAAACCCAATCAAACTAGCAAGCCACCTCATCAAAGTAGTAAAAAGGGCATCCTTCAAAAAGCTTTCAGTTACATGGGGAGAGGGGAAGAGTACTGTCAGTTCATTTTTACAGCAAGAATAAGGAAGATGCAGGTGGCTGAAAGGGTTTCGTCTATCACATCAGCTTGCAGCAAAGCTCAGATCCCAACCTGGACACCCCCTCCACCCCACCCCAGCCTGATTCACCCCTCCAAATCATAACAGGTATATCAAGTGTAACAGAAATGAGAACTTAAAACCAATAAAACCCAAAAAAACTAACCTTAGAATAGGAAAGCTTAGTCAGAAGGTTGGGTCAGAAAAGCAACAGGCTTTGTGATTCCTCGAGTCAGATTTGTACAGCTGTGAGCCTACTGCTAAGGCATAAAATGAGGTCTCTGTGTATTTAAAACACTGAGGTGTACCCTGATGGCAGTCAGAAAAAAAACTAACTCACTTTCCCTTCGTCAAAACCTTAGCTCCCTGGCAAAACCCTCCTCAGACTAGGATATCTGAAGTCACATTAGCCAACATGAGGAAAAAGAACAGCTTTTTTCACCTGCTTAGACATGCCCTGATTATATAGCTAAACTAAAACATGCTTAAGAAGTGTCAGTAGCTGAAACCTCTGCTGATTTCTGACCAGGAAAGCACAGTAAAAAAAAAAAAACCAACAAAAAAACCCATAGAAGTAACTGCCAAGCCTGCTGGAGACACTGAACAGACTCAGGATTCAGAATAAGAGGTGTTGCTACCCTCAGGGTGTTGTAGTTAAAATGAGCCTATAGTGTCAGGATGGTGGGCAACCAACCTCTGTTACTAACAGCACATGGATATTTCCTTACTAAGGGAGCAAAAGACAGCTACAGGGAAATGTTCAAAGTAGAATAGCTTATGGACAGAAACAATTGTATGACTTAAAAAAAAACCCTCTTATTTGTCTCACCTGCTGCTAAATCCATTCGTTCACAGCATGCTCAAGGCATCCCCAAAATACACTCAATTCCCACTAAGCTCTCTCAGCTCCTTCAACGAAAGAGCACAGCTGGGAGTTAGCACAGAAGTGAGTGCCACCACCAGAGAGTCCTATATTCGGCCACGTATAAAGCCATATTCAAAGCACAGTGCAGAGAACAAATTCTTACTTTGCTGCTACTACTACTGACTGATAGCCAGAGGGTGACTTGCACCCAGCAGAGAACAGGGACAAGCCAAAATCAGGATGTCATATGTCTTCTCTGTTTAGCACTAAGGTAGATCAAAATCAGGATGACTCTAACCCATAGCTTTGGTACGACACTAGAACAAGTAAAGCCTATATTCCTACCTTGACACCTCCACAGTGGAAGAAGGAGCAGTGCACAGCAAAACAACTTCAGCTGAGAGCTCCCAGTATCAAATTCAGCCAAGTTTCAGTTTTTTATGCTGTAAAAAAAACCCACCAAACCCAAACAAAACAACAGTACAACAAGACCTAGTCCAAATATGACTCTGCCTTTGTACTGTAGTCAGAATAAAACAACACAAGCAGATCAGGGAGACCCAGTCCTTGAAGTTTCTGACCTAAAATGCAGAAGAAATACAGAGGGAGGTAAGTTAATAAAACACACCTGCAATAACTTCTTTTGGAAACATGCCTCAGCTGAGGTACCTGGCTTCATTCCCAACACTTGTAAACAATCTCCAAATCTCAGAAACTGCTGTTTAACAGACAGCACTATTTCCAGGGGGTCCTCAGAAAACCTTAACTGACAGGTTTCTTTTTTTGAAACACTGTAATAGCTTATAAAGCTGTCAAAGTGTTTTTTTTTATTATTATTATTATTTAAAGCATGCTCCTATGTAAGCCCTTGTATGACAAATTTTATCCAGCAGCTAATTTTTAAAGTCAAGTGATAAATTCCAGAAGGCTGAGAATACATAGAAGCTCTGACATAATTTTAATTAGAGGGTTGTTACCAGGTAAAGGTAAATTACTAAACTGTGTTGGGTAGAGGTTCTTCACCATTCAGACTTCACTAACATCTCTGCTATGTTGTTTTCATGCTGCTCAACAGATACATCTTTCTAATAGAGTTCAAAAGTAAAAACATCCTAATGAGTCCTCATCTGGCTTCTATGTCTTCATTCACCTTTGCTCTTAAATAGTAACATAAACTAAACAATTTTGGTTAAACCATAGTTCTTCCTTCCAAGGGGAAGGTCAAAACACACAATACAGTTGTGACTCTCCTCACAAAACTACTTCTTGATCCATTTATACATAAATGACCAATGCCAAAAGGGTCTATGGAGCCAATTAAACTACAAGCAGCCTTTGTCTTGAGGCCTTACCTTGAGCTTCCCCCTCTGAATAACCAAAATTATGTACTCTGCAATTAAAAGCTGCTGCTGAGGATCCTATTTCAAAAGTTCATGTCATTGCTTCTTTTGAACAGCTTTTTAATTCCTGCAGCTCCATCTCAGCTATTTCTAGAGACCTGCACAAACCTTTCCGATTGATCTCACCTTTCTCCTGGAACAGCTTTTAACTTAATTCTCTCACAATAAATTTAAAATCTTTCCTCATTTCTGATCTATAGTCATCCTAAAGGAAAGCCTAGTCTGGCTTGGTTTATAGATAAAGAAACAGTCAGATGTAGGTAAAGCTAAAGACAAAAGGGTGCTTTCCTTGTTTATCTTTATGGAAGCTTTCACAATCCTTAAAGATGCCTTTTGTTTTCCCTTCTGTCAAGTAATTTAATTTCCCCATTTTATTTAAAACCCGAAAGTCTAAACAGAGTAACTGAAGGAGTAGCGAGCACTGAATTCTTAGGATATATTTAACTGGTAATGTAGTGTAAAGCCAGCATTTAATCATCTAGCCGGGGTGCCACAAATGATGTAGACACCAGAGCTGCTGGTACCTGAGCTACCTCTAGGATCCTGTATGCATCTTCTCTGAATTTTCATCTACGTGTTCCATGTCTTCACCTTGTCCAACAACAGACACTGGCATCTGCAGGTCCAAACCAGAACTGAAGCCATCTGAGCTATGGTCTCATCCCTGCAAGCTGCTGAGCACCACAACACTGAGCAACTTCAACAGGAATTGAAGCAGCTCAGTGCTCTGCTGGGTTGAGCTCAGGCTGAGTGATGTGGTGGATGGATTATTCCTGAAGCACTGGTAAATTCACTAAGGCTTAGATTTTCTGCCAAATAAATGCCAGATGAAGAAGTTATGGCCACCCCGGGGGCTTTCTTCAGTGTACATGTTCTACTTAAAAAAAAATTCTACTGTAAGTTTTGCATTCATAAACTGATGTTCCCCTTTACCTTCTGCTTTTGCCCTCCCTGACTTCTGCCCTCTCTCCTCAGCTGCCAAGCAAGTGCCCCTTTTGTGTGCGGAAATTCCCAACAGTTCACAGAAGTTAACTAGAAAAGACACTTTCAGCCACTTTCTGTCAAAATGCCTTGACACTCTCCTTTCTGTCCAAAAGATCCTTTTCCTTTGGAAAGGCCCCATTGAACACCTCCCCACTGAACACCTCCCCCCTTTCACTTCCCTCTTGAACTTATCCTGCAACAACAAGGCAAAATAAATAACTAAAAGAGGCACCCCTATTCACTACTCCAAGCCTTTGCTGAAGGTTTGGGGATTTTTTATTTTTTTTTTTTGGTGCAATCTTTACTATTAATTTTATGCAAGACACTTGCAAAGTCCAGACAAGTGCAAAATGCTGCCTTTTGGCATTATATTCACAGAACATCTCTTCCTCTTTCATGACATTTCACTTTTGCCTTGATGTTGTTTTTCCTGTGGCTTGGTTTCTTTGGCTGTGGGAAGGGATCCTACTGTGCACGAGAGCCCTCCAGTCCGTGTGTGTTAGAGGGAGGGGACTGTGTCACATGCAGGTATGAGGACAGAGTAATGCAGGCTGCTCTCCAGCTGTCCTTCGCCCAGAGCTTTGTGAGCTCCAGCGGCACAGTCAGGACTTCAGAGAACAGAAACACAAGGTTGCTCTTTTGGTCCGATAATAAATAAGCATCACACATACTATCTCAAAATCAAAACAGACAGCACTGAAAGTACAGCCTGCATCATTTTTGATCAAGATTTCAAAGTATTTTGGATGTCCATCTCTACTCAAAAAAAATACAGAGCATCCGGTGTGACTACTATTAAGCTGTGGTATGTTAAGACAAGCACTAGCATTACCTGTTTAACTAAACCTCAGCTTTTTTTGTGGTATAAATCTTTCTGAGACAGGCCAGAGGACAGGTCCTGCAATGGGTAAAATGAACAGATGTTAGCTCAAATCCAGTGTTAATGGATGAAAATATTTCTGGATTCCCTTTCATCAGAAATTGAGGGGCTCTGCCCTGTGTATATCAGCTGGCTAGAAATTACTGGAGGTTTTACACAAGGATGGGCTCTTTGGAATTTGTAGCTATGTATTTTTAATACTGTCAATAAACTACTTCCTTGAGACACAGAAGGGCAATAATGGGAGCTGTTAACAAAGTGTGAAAAGAAACGGGCAAGCAGAGGTTAATCACATGGCTGTCCACTAATGACCTCTCCAGCCCTGAGTTTAAACCCTTCGCTACTTGTAAAGACCAATCACGTGAATAATTTCCTGTCTGAGGTAGTCTTTATGGTTAAGAATAAAAGCTGAGCTTATTGTGAAAAGAAAGTGCTCAGCAGGGGAGAAGGTTATTATTTTTAAGCTGATCTAAACACCTGGGTTTCTCAGTAGACCCTATTAAACTTCCTCCATTATGTCTAAAGATTTCAATCATTCCTACCACAGTAGTAAATTAGTGTATTACTGCTTAAAGCAGATAAGCCGTAGCGATGGGGACATCCTAAGCTGATGCTGCTCACCCACCCTGAAGAGAGACCTATGCAGCCTGTTTCTTCTCCATAAATAAGGCAACAAGGCCTGATATCCCCCTGGAATATCATCTCCTTTTAGTGTGCTGAGGTGTAAGTGGAACACTGACTTCTGATGTTAACAGGGCTACAGCACAGACCAAGCCTGGGGCATGGGAAGGCACCTGTAAGCAGGATACTCTTGAAGCAAGGTTGGCCCTGAAGCTGTATTGCACAGGAACACAGATGAAAAAGCTTGCTGCCATCCCTTCCAGATACCTCCAATGACAGCCAGGCAGAAAGCAGAGAATACAGAGATATGCGATGTTCCTGGTTAAGGTTTAGCTTTTGTAGGAAAAAGAGTTGTGTGAGAAAAATAATGCTGTCCATGCCAGTGGCTCTCTGCCCTCATTCTCTCTTCCTTCTCCTCTCAACCCCACATTATTCATAAGATTTTTTTTTTCCTCCCAGTTTTATGATCCTCCAAAATGCCTTAGGACCAGACTGTGCAAAGAGGGAGTATACAGCCTGCCTTTCTCCCACCACAGCTCACTGCTGCTGGGTTCCCCACAGCCCACCAGCACATCACCACCCAATGCAGCCCAGACCACCCTGTCCTGTGCTTTCCCTGTTCACCCAACCCTCCCAGGGCTCTTTAGTGAGGGTAGCAGAGCCCAACCCCTGGCCAAGCAGCACCTCCTGAGGCTTCACACAATGTGTATGCTGTCCTGATTGTGGTTTGTTTATGGGCTCATATATAAAGAGTGCCAGATCCTCAGCCAAGTCCAGTTTATCTCAGGGTAAACTTCACTTATGCCATTTATTTCAGTCCTGATTTACACACGTCAAACAAAATACCTGCAGATCTTTTCCCTTCTCAATTTCCACAAAGATCTCACCTGGCACATTTAAACCAAGAGAGCCTGCAAGGGTTGTAAAATGAGTGTGAAGTTTTAACTCAGGTCAACATAAAGTGACTACCTTACAGTCTCTGGAGGGAATGATGTTATATCTTATTAACCTGTTTAAAATGCTGCCTAGAAGCTGTTTGATATTGCACGTGTGGTGGCATTGCTTTTTCTACTTAATAAATGGAGTCCTTGAGTTTTCCAAGCGAGTGCAAGAGAGAAACTCTTCTGTTCTGTAAACAACTGTGTGTCCAGTTTCCATGCACGGCTACCCAATTTGTGCATGCAACTGTAGTTATTGTGCATTCAAATGGGACACACCACTAGTCACGGGCCTGGGCTGCTTGCCAGTTTAAAAGTCAGCCCTTCTGTATGTAGAAAGAGAAAGCAGTATCCAATAGAAACAGTACTCTGCATGCACTTGCAGCTCTTATTCAAGGCTCTCAGAACAATGTCTAACTGTTAATCTTCCCAACACTGCCATGAGGCAGGGAATATTTTATCTACATTTTACAGTCAGAGGAAACTGAGGTTAAGTGACTTGCCCAGGGTCAAAAGACGGATTTAATGACAGACTCAGGATCTAGCCATGAGAATATGCTGCCCTGATGCTGGGCTGCTATACCTCGGCATGGATAAGGTGTAAATATGTCCTTCCTGTAACATCCAAGCAGTGCCGTTTGCTAAAGGTCTAATCCAAGGAAGCTCAAACAAAAATCTGCAGTGGTGCCAAGATTAGGGAAATATCTCCTCTGTGGTTGGGCTCTTTTTGTGTTGTAAATGCAGAGGCTGAAATTTCCAGAGATGTGGATGCCCAATTTCCGCTAACATTAATAAGCTGATGTGTCCAAATCCTGTAGGCAGCTTTGAAAGCCTGTTTGTGCTTTCCCTCTTCCTACTATTCAAGCATAGAGTAAGGTCAGGGCTTTCCCATACCCTCTCCCTTCTCTGCCGGTGGAAAAATTCTGGCCATACCTTCACTTACTCTGCGGTGAATGGATAATGTCACTGGGGATTGATTGATCTAATACCCACAAAAGGCCAGAGGAGAGATTCCCTTGGTTGCCACAGATACTGGATCAGGACCTTATCTTTTTATGGCATCCATATCACTCCCACTATTTTAATATCTGAACATCTCCTGGTTTATAATATATTCCACTTCCTAACTCACCCATGAGATACAGGGGTAGCATTAATCACTTAATCCCATTTTACAGATGATGAACTGAGGCACATCAGACTCCATACTCTTTTCAGTATGAGCTACTCTGAGACACTCTTGGCATAGGCAAGAGGACGAGATAAGCACCTGCAGCCAGAGATTTCAACACTGTCTGAGGAGGCAATACTACAGTGAGAGTGAACAGCCCTTTGGAAAGTCCCTTTTTCACGCTGATTGCAAAGGGAGCCCAGGTGACAATCCCTCCCTTTGAGACAGCTACTGCTAGGTGAGATGAATCCCCTCCTAAATGACTTGCCCAATGCCATGGAGAAAGGCTGTGGCAAAGGAAGAAACTGAGTCCCAAACATAATCACTAGGCTATTTTCCTTGGACTGAGCTTTGATTTTAGGTAAAGGATTTTTTTGTTAAGGCAGGAAAAATAGTAGTAAGTTTAAAACTACCAGCTTTGCTTGGATTAGCCACTGGGAATCTCAGCAGTGGGCTCTTGAGCTCTGGCCTCTTTGACTTTCCTATGTTTAGATGTTCAGACCCTAATGAGTTGATCTCGTTGATCTTTAGGTACCTATTCATATGCAAATCCTGGCATTCTACTTTTGCTAAATAGTCTTTGTATTAACACATGAAATAAATTTTTTAAAAAGAAAGTCAGTCTCTGGTAAATCCTCATACTTAGGTTTGTTTGCGTTTGGACAAATGATTATGGTCCCTCTTTATATGATCTCCTTGCTGTACCCCTGTTAGGAAAAGGAAGGGCGGGGGGGAGCAATCTGATGTGTAATCTCTTCCACATTATTGCATATGTTTTGTCAAGAAAAAATTGTCCAGAAACCAACAGATAAAGATTCAAAAATACCACAGCTTCCTCTTTGGTCATATTTTTAAAGTTAACACAGAAGTGTCCTCATTCTAGTGTTACTGGATGGTTAGTCTACTAAAAAGACTAGATCTGTTTCCTAGGGCTCCAAAATCATGGCCTGATGCAGGGAGGATGATTTTTCGTGAGGAGAATTTGCGGGTTCACAGTGCATGTGTGTGCATTTGAGGGACATGTACATCACTGTGCGATGCCAGATCACACTCGAGAGATTTTGAGCGTGAATCCTGACCCCAGTAGTCAATGAAAAGCACTCAATGACTTCAAAGGGTCTGGGATTTCACCCATCGTTTTTCAGACTCTGAAGCTTGCAATCATTAGTGTTTTGCTCTAAAAGTGGTGACTGCAGTGCAGTAAAGTTACATGGGAATTTCATTCAACTGTGTAACAAACGTCTGCTACCTCTGTTTAAACCCAGTGCATGGTACAGTTATGTATAAAATGTCTACAGTACAGTTTTTATCTATATAACCAGATTAATCACAGAGAGCAATCTGAACCACAGAAACACAGGAAAAGTATTGCAGGGCCTTGAAACTCATCCTGGGCAACACACATATGCATGTATATATTTATGGATGTGTGTATGCACCTAAAGCTTTCCAAAAAAACCTCAGCCCTAATTTGAACAACTTGTTTGGAATTGTAGCTGAGCTTCATTTGGTATAAAAAAGTTGTTTAGGAGCAAATGCATGTTGCAACAAAATGTTAGGAACAAACTGTCCAGGATCTTCTTTCACAACAATCCCACACGCTTACAAATCTCCCTTTAAGAATAAAGTGGTAGTGAAAACACCTAATTAAAAAAACAGCTTGTATTCGGAGTTACTAATTAAAAATCCTCATGTTCCCCAGACTTTTTCCCCCTCTGTGGAAATCTGCAAGTTATTTAATTGAAGTCCCATTTTGTCGGTGCAGATGCACGAAGTGTCTGAATCATCAAACAGATTTAGGGTGTTTTGATTGTTGTGTGTGCCTCATTGCTATTCCCAGAATGTCGAGCTGAGCTTATGCTGATCGGCAGGACTTAGAAGCATGAAACAGTAAAAGAGTCCTTTCTTCTCATCCCAGCCCCATCCCCCTTGCCCCCCTGGATTTACATTGAAACTTTGCCAATCTCAGATCGCACTCTGTCTGCTGCCTCTGCATTAAAATGGAGCCGGCTTGCCTGTTTCTTTGGCCCCACACTCCATCTTCAGATTCCCCTTCACTGCCGTAAGATGCCTCTCATGCTTCTTCAGTAAAACTTCTTTAAGAAGACATTTTCATTTTCTCTCCTGGTTTGTGGTGTGGCTTTTTGTTGTCGTTGGTTCTGGTTGTTGGTTTTTTTTACAATAAAAATCCTCCTCTGTTTTTACGTTTGTGCACTGTATGAAAAGAAAAGAGACAGAGGAAGAGAGAGAAGCCTGTTTTCGTCTAGAGGTGAAAACAGCCTGGTGAGCAGCAGGTGCAAAGCCCCAAAGCAGCTGCTTACTGCTCTCAAGTTGAAGCGCCTTGGTCCCCCACCCTCCACGCCAAGAGCACTTCATATAATCCTCTCATGCAATTCACACTGTAATTGCAGATATCCAGACTGCTAGGGCTCAATTTATTATTATTTTTACTGATAACAAGATCTGCAAACAGGGGACCAGTCATACTAATTAGTTGTGTGTCGCTAGGCAGCTTCAGGAGAAGCAAGTTAGATTCTTTTCCTTTCTTTTTCATTCTTTTTGGGGAGGGGGAAGGGGGGAGCATGACTGCTTTGCCCCCTTCTATGTCTCCTCCTTTTACCCCCTTTGAAGGCCACTCAAAGTAGCACACGGGGAACTTTTCTGCTGGCTCTGTAGGTCCTTTTATTATCTTGCCTGCCTCAATCACTCCTTAAGATGAAGCCTGTTGGATGGGTGCTAGCAATGAAGATTACTGTCTTGAGGACCAGCTTGTTTTCTCAAGGCTCTTCTTGTTACATTGCTAATTATGGGCCTATGGGATCCTGTTCTGATATTTGACTAAGTAGCATGGATTACTGGATAATCATTTCCCACTAGGGAGGGGGATTTTTTTATTATTATTATTATTATATACCTCTGGACAACTTTTCAGTAGCTTTTATTTAGGTAATTGCTCCTCCCTGTGATCCAGAAATTCTTATGCTTTTGATCACAAAACACAAGTTAAAATGTTAATTGCTGGTAAATATACCTTCTTTTTTTTCCTTCTGTTCAGAGTGAATACAGAACCTACGAACATTTTGTTTGTCAGCTGTACCCCTCATGTGTTATCTCTGTCTAATAGGATGCTGTTGTTTACAGAATGAAAAGACTGAACATGCACATTTGGCTCCAGACTTTTGGTTTAGATTAATGCTTAATGAGTTTATGCTTTTTTCTCAGTTTGATTTTAAAACCAGAATATAAAGGAATAAAAGTCAGTTTGACAACATTATTATTTTTTATAACCTGAACAGATTTTGCAGTGCTGAAAGAGACTATACAAAAGCCAGGAAAAGGGTATTCTTAATTTGCTGTAGAATGCTTGATTCAGTTTCCATGAAATCAAGGCAAATTTCCCACTGAGACAGAGAAACTCCTGTCAGTGTGGAAGACCAGACAAGTTTCTTCCAGAGTGTCCTGATACCACACCTTGTGTCCAAAGGGACAAGTATAGCTCTAGGCAGAGAGAAGTGAAGATTCCAATACTGATTCAATTTACAAAAAAGTTTTCAGTTTGCCTTAAAAAGGATTATTTTCCTAGTTTATGACAAGCATGTGATTGTTGTAAAACTGTAGGTTACTGAGATCTTTCATGCTGCAGTCCCAAGTTTTGAGAAATAAAACTATTTCTACTCTGACCATGAAAAAAATAAAATAAAATAAAATAAAATAAAATAAAATAAAATAAAGGTTTGAAAGACTTAACAACTCCAATAACCTTACTGTAAGAGTGCTGCTAGGAAAATGGTGCTTGGCTTCAGTGGCTTTAAAGAACTTCAAGACAGATTGACATAGAACTAGAAACGTCAAACAATACCCCATTTTGGGAACTGGATAAGTGAACTATGGGCAAGGTGTAAATGAGAATAGTTTAAGGTTGATTTAATCTGTGCCATACTATATAGGATGTCAAAGGCTCATTCTGGCAATGAGGAACACCCAAAGCATTGGTGCGCTCTGGGGGACACCTGCTTCTCATGGGCTCTGGCCCATATGTCAGGATGTTGAGTTTCACACCTTTTTATGGCTTTTTCAATTACTCCAAAATTGGTATGGCATAAGCTTTCAGCTGAAATACGCAGGCAAACAGCAGTGTTAGACTGTTGTCAGAAACAAGTGGCACCACAGACAACAATTCATCCAAAACAAATTGTGCTGGTGAAAACTCTCCTTATAATTATGTTGTCCCCTAAGTGGATACTTGCTTGAATGAACTTAACAGCTCTGAGCTCTGCAGCCTCTGGTCTGTTGCCTAGGAAGTTGCACGGCTTAAGACCCATTTGTTTTTAAAAATGTCTTGGTAGACTCTTCTCAAGTTTCAACCCAAAGGGCTGTTGGACTTGGAGCAAAGTAAACACACTCCAATAGCAATTCCCAGCAGTCAGTCCAGAAATGCTTTTCCTTGGGGGGGGTCAACATGGATGTCCACAAGCCTTCAAAATAAACATAATTCAAGGTGACACTGGCACACCAGGACTTGCATTAAGAATATGTCAGAAGCAGTAATTTGGAGGCCAGCAGACTTGGGGAGAGCAGGTCAAATGATATGGCGGAAAAACCCCACATTGGTTCCTATAGAACTTTCAAGCAGTTCAAACGGTTCAGCCGAAGTGCTGTTAGCTGTAAAACTACTGCGAATTTAATCTATAATGTCAAGAGTTTTTATTCTTTGCCATTAGAAATGTGAATATCTTAAGAGACACTCCTGAAGATGAGATTTATTAGGCTAAAAAGTGGCAACGCCTGAATATTTCCTTGAAAAATGTATTATTCCATCTCAACTAAAATTAAAACAGGTCAAGTAAACAGCTCTGAAAGCTGGAAAACTCAATTTCTTGCCCATCTAATTATGCCTAGCTAGACCAGCCCGTACAATTTTCCATTATGGCTGTTATGAACTGTGGGTGGTCCTCCTGACTGTGCCATATGAGCTGGAGCACTGGAGCACAATAAGGCATATTAGGGGCTGTCAGCGTGTTTTAGGATCTCCTAATTCCTGTTCACTGTAATCATACCGCTGTGTACAATACAGCATTTGAGATGACCCTTTAAGCAAAATTCCTGTTTTCAGACATTACCAGACTTTGAAAAAGTTTCATTTGAGAGATAAAAAATGATATTTGACTTTTTTTATTAGTTACCTTCAAAACTTTGGGTGCCAATATATGTCCTTTCTCATTGCACCCAGACGATGGCCTTAGTTGCACTTTCAGGAGCCTGTTACTTCTCCATGTTTATTTATGTATGGATTTTTCATTATTTTTTTTAAACTGGCCTGCTTTGTGCCATGAACACGTATCCTGCATTCTGATTACTTTGCTGTAATTCATTCATTTACTGTTTTGGTGCTGCTTGGGTAGAACATCGTAAAACATTCTTAAGTACCAAAGAACATCCAGATCTTACAGAGGTATCTCTTTTTTATTTAAATCAAAGCAATAAAGTCCAAACTGCTTTCCTTTCAATTTCCTCTCCCAATGCACACATACTTTCCAGCAGTTATAGAACTATATAACCACCCTACAGAAAAGAGCCCATATTTTTATCTCATCACTTATATTCCACTGTGTACACCTCTGCACTGCTTTCAGCCCTTTCCCTGCAGGTTATCAGCAATATGGGCTGTGTGCCTACGTGGACTATATGAAGGAAGAGTTGCTCCCTTCTCCCCTCCTTTAACTCCTACCCTGTGAGACCAGGGCCACTTACCCAAAGAGGTTTCCTCACGTGCCAGTTGTGCACCTTCTCTGTAGCTGCTCTCTTCTTCCCACATCATTCTCTCATTAAGTATCAAATGGCCAACCCAGCTCCAGGTTAAGTCTGATGTTTGTGGTCTAGTCACAATGATTTCAAACAAAAACACATTTGTTCTATGCCTTGTACTTTGGAGGATACCATCTGCAAAAGTTCTTCTACCAAACAACCCAAAAGAGTGGGCAATAACTAGGTCACCAACTTCAACCTGCTACCCATGGCTCCCCAGGCAGGATATCTCTGGTGTTCCCACATTTGGCTGCATCTCTGTTGTTTCCTGCTATTACTGCAGCACCAGGGAAGCTGTCACTTGCACAAGTCCTGCTCTGTGTCTAGAGCTCTTAGATGTTATAATAACACTACAAGACAACATAAACTTTAGGAAAAAAAAAAAATGTGGGCAGGCAAATGCCAGCCAGGGATTTGCATGTGCAAATACAGGTATCACATTTAAAATCTGCTTGTGAAACTAAGTCTGTAAGTATTGCTGAGGTCAGAAAGCAGTAAAAAAAAAAAACACGAAAGCATCCCATTAAAGCATAATTGCATACAACACTAACTCTCCTAACTGTTATGGGCCCAATACAGCAAAGATGTTCCCAAACTATTGTGAAAGGTTTCATATTTCAGATTTTGTGCAATTGTGCTACACTGTTGTTATCTTTGCTTGTACTAGAGGTGCATCAGAAAACCCCAGGTCATTCTGGGGCCCTATCCTGGTAGACAATGTGAAAACTCATAGGAAGAGGTGGTTATCTTCAACAAAGTAGACATAAGGAGGCAAAGGTCTCAATGAGAGAGGGAACAAAGTGGGCAAAGGGACTTCACAGAGGTTATAAACAAGGTAAATATCAAGGAGTTTAGACCACTGGTCCGGTGATGCATCCACTGCAGAGCCCTGCCTCACACTGACCCTGACTTAGAGAGTTTGGTTTCCCCCCCCATCGACATACACAATTATGACATTTACTAATTTCCCATTCTCACCAGCAATGAAGACAAAGGCAGATGACTGGATTTGTTCCTCTGCAGCTGCCCTTCTGCAAGCTTGAATAACACATGTTGCATCTGGAGTGTCAAGGGCCGTATTTATAGTGCTTAGCACCCAGCAGTGCCTCTAGGAATGCTGACTGGAAGCAGCCAGATGTTCAAAATAGTGTAGTACTGCTGGCTGAGATCTTCAGCCTTTATTCTGGGGTGAGTGAGAAAAGAACAATTTTGAAAGTCTGTGAAATGAAGCCTGCTGACTATTTTTAATATAAATGTGTTTCAAGATGTAATACCTGTAAGCCCAATATTTTAAGGGGCTTTCATTCACAGCTAAGCATTGGAGTATCTGGTTATAAAGCTCACCTATCTATTGGGGGAAAAGTAACTGGTTTACTTCACAAATAGAAGAGCACAAAGACTGGACCATAAAGAACATGCTTTAAAAAAAATTAATAGTAAAAAGTTTTAGAGCCAAGTAAAAGACCTGTTAAGCACCATTCCCCACAGTTTTGCAATGGGATCCTCTTCTCTTTAGAATCATAGAATCATTTAGAATGGAAATTACCTTTCGGATCATTGAGTCCAACTGTTAGCCCAGCACTGCCAGGTCCACCACTAAATGAACTATTAGCCTAGCACTGCCAGGTCCACCACTAAACCATGTACCTCAGTACTGTACCTACATAACTTTTAAATCCCTCCAGGAATAGTGATTCAACCCTTTCCCTGAGCAATCTGTTCCAGGGCTTTATAACACTTTCTGTGAAGAAATTTTACCTAATATCCAAGTTAAACCTCTGCTGGTGCAACTTGAAGCTATTTCCTCTTGTCCCACAGCTTGTTTTTTACAGAAAAGACTGATCCCACCTCATTATGACCTTTTTTTCAGGGATTTGGAGAGAGCAAGAAGGTCTCCCTTGACCCTCCTTCTCTCCAGGCTAAACAGCCTCAGGTCCTTCAGGTGCACCTCATAAGACTTGTCCTCTAGACCATTCATGAGCTTCATTATCCTTCTTTGGCCATGTTCCAGCACATCAATGTCCTTCTAGTGAGGGGCCCAAAACTGAACAAAACACGTGAGTTGTGGTCTCACTAGTGCTAGGGACAATTACTTCCCTAGTCTTGCTGGCCACACTACTCCTGATGCAGGCCAGGATGCCATTGGCCTTCTTGGCTATCTGGGCACACTGCTGGCTCACGTTCAGCCAGTGTCAACCAACAGATCCAAGTCCTTTTCCACTGGGTCACTTTCTAGTCACTCTATCCCAAGCCTGTGGTGTTGGATGGGGCTGTTGTGACCCAAATGCAGGATGTGGCACTTAATCTTGTTGAACCTCATACCATTGGCCTCAGCCCATCCATCCTGCCTGTACAGATGGCTCTGTAGAGCCTCCCCACCCTCAAGCAGATCAACACGCCTGCCTAACTTGTCATCAGCAGACTCTCTGAGGGTGCCTTTAGTCCTCTCATCCAGGTCATTGATAAAGATGTTAAACAGAACCGGCCCCAGTACTGAGCCCTGGGGAACACCACTTGTGGCCAGCTGTTAACTGGATTTAACTCCATTCACCACCACTCTCTGGGCACACTTTTTTATTCAGGGCAGCGCACTCCCATCCAAGCCATGAGCAGCCAGTTTCTCCAGGAGGATGCTATTGGAAAAACGTATTAAAGGCTTTAACTACAGTCCAGATAAATGACATCCACAACCCTTCACTCATGTACTAAGTGGGTCACCTTGTCATAGAAGGAGGTCAGGTTAGTCAAGCAGGACCTGCCATACTGACCAGATCTGGTCACCTGGTTGGCCTGTATGTCCCGCCTGATGGCATTCAGCATTATTTGCTCCATAGCTTTCCCTGGCGTGAAGGTCAGACTGGCAGGCCTGGAGTTCCCCAGATGCTCCTTACAGCCTTCTTGTAGATGGGCATCACATTTGCTAACCTCCAGTCAACTAGGACCTCCCAGGTTACCCAGAACTGCTGATAAATGATGGAAAGTGGCTTGGTGAGAACTTTTGCCAGGTTCTTCAGCAGCCTTGGGTGGCTCCTATCTGGCCTCATAGACTTAAGCTCATCTAAGTGGTGTAGCAGGTCACTACCATCTTCCCTTGAATTATGGGAGCTTCATTCTGCTACCCATTCCCATCTCCCAGCTTGAGAGGCTGGGTGCCCAGAGAACAACTGGTCCTACTATTAAAGACTGAGGCAAAGAAGGCATTCAGTACCTCAGCCTTTTCCTCATCCTTCACCACTATGTTTCCCCTCTCATCCAATAAAGGACAGAAATTCATTTTAGTCCTGCTTTTGTTGTTAATGTATTTATAGAAACATTTTTTATTGTTTTTTACAGCAGTAGACAGATTAAGTTCTAACTAGAACTTAAGGGCTTTGGCCCTTCTAATTTTCTCCCTGCATAACTTAATAACCCACTTGGAGTGCTCCTTTTCTTCCAAAGTTCATAAACTGTCTTTTTTTTTCCTGGGTTCCATCTAAAGCTCTCTGTTCAGCCAGGCCAGTCTTTTTCCTTGCTTCTTCATTTTAGGTACATGCAGATGGCCCACCCCTGTGTCTTTAAGATTTCCCCTCTTCAGGAATGTCCAGCCTTTTTGGACTCCTTTGCCCTTCAGGACATCCTCCCAAGGGAACCTGTCAACCAGTCTGCTAAACAGGCCAAACTCTGCCCTCTGGAAGTCCAAGTCCTCCCCCTGCCCTTACCTCTCCCAGAATCAAAATCTCTATCATTTCATGATTGCTATGCCCAAGATGGCCTCGAACCATCACATCACTCACAAGTCCTTCTTTCTTTGCAAACTGGTCCAGTGGGACACCTTTCCTAGTTATCTCTCTTGACAGCTGTCTCAGGAAGTTATTTTCCACACACTCCAAGAACTTTCTAGACTGTTTCCTCTCTGCTTTACTGTATTACCAACAGAATCTGATAAGTGAAGTCCCCCATGAGAACAAGGGTTAGAAATTGTGAGACTTCTCCCAGGTTACTTACAGAATATTTCACCTGCTCTTCATCCAGGTTGAGTGGTGTTTAACAGCCTACCACCACAATATCTGCCTTGTTTACCTTCCTGATTCCTACCCTACTGATCACTGACCCCTACTGTCACCATCATTAAGCTCTAGGCAGTCAAAACACACCCTAACACACAGGGTTACTCCACCACCTCTCCTTCTGAAGAGTTTATAGCCATCCAATGCAGCACTCCAGTTGTGTGAATCATCCCACTGTGATTCTGTGAGAGCAGCTATATTAGAGTTTTCCTGCTGTACAATGGCT
>VWZY01008563.1:230780-247263 GCA_013399075.1 Chloroceryle aenea | reverse complement strand
AAAAGCCTTAGACAATGCAGTAATGGTGTTGGAGAAGTATCATGTCACCTGTTTAACTTATTTTGTGGCTGTTGCTTAGAAACATCGCAGTTAAGTAGCTCTAAGTTTAGAGCCCACTGCAGTGTTGGTTCTTCCTTGGCGATTATGCTGGATGAACTGTTTCTCTTAAAAACCTGCTATGCATCAGTACTGAGAGATTCAGTTAATGCACTAGGCTTTTTTTACTGAGCATCCTAAAACATGCTTATCAGTTGCAGCATGGTCCTGCTCAAACATATGTTGCTTAATCTTGTGCCATTACATCGTGTGTTTGTAGTTAGCTGTAGTTAGTAGAAGTACAGGCAAATCATGCCTGAGCAGAAACTGAACAGAAGCCGTTTGGCTTTATATAAAAAGGACTCGATATTCACAGTATAATTTCTTCAATATTGTGTCAAGTCTGCCAGTAGTCTCTTTTTAGACTCCTTTTTCTCCTGTTTTTTTGCCTTTCAGTCCTAAAAAGACTTGAAAATATATTATCAAGACACAAGTTTGGAGGAAGCACTGTTGTTATTTGTGTTAGTATGAAAATACATGGCTTCAAGACTCCAATATGGCACCCTCCACATCAATAAATTTAATTAAACTCTTCCAAAAAAATCACAAACCCCTCAATGTCTTTCATAAATTAATGTGCTGTTGCAGGAAGGACTCAGGGCAATGTGCATGCTTTTAATGGTACCAAGTTAAATCATCTTGGCTACAGCTTTTTATTCACTGCAGAAAGCATTATATTAATATTCTGTTTAGGTACAGATTAATTTTTTTACTGAATAATTTTGACTTAGTAGAATATGTCAAGCACTGCAGCGAGATTACTGAGGTTCAAAGCACAGTACTTTCTCAGTATCATATACCCTTACTGGTGTCTGCAGCTGAAACAGCACATTGTGTTAGGGAATTTAAAAGAGACATTCCAAAAAGAAAACATATGTTTGTTTTTTGTTTTTTTTTTCTATTAATGGAACTACACTTTGAGCTACACAGTGTTTCTGGCCTGCTGCACAGTAAACTATTTTTCTGATTAATATGTTGATACTTTGAGCATAAGGATCCTGGGGAACTGATTTGATTGTGTGTATTTTAGAACTGTGATTGAAGTATCACATCCTAACATTAAACTTCATGAGCTATAACATGCCACAAAACACTAAAAGATTTTATTTTTGCCTTAACAGGATGATGGTGCTTTGTTTTCTCAGCAGAACACTGCAACTAGCAAGACATTCATCCAGTCCACTGGGGAGAGAGCTTTGTTCAGCCAGTGCAAATAAGCCAGTTTTGACTTTATTCACGAAGGTGAAAGTTGTTTACAGGCTAAAGCTAGACCATACTGCATATTTACCGTCTTTGATACATGGGAATTCCAGATGAAACAGCTTGGCCATGGTTTTTGTCCCCTTCAAGTTTGTGTAGTATTGGGCATTTTACTTTGGGACTGGCTTTTACACCAGGCTTTACAGCACAGTCCTACTCTAATTGTAGCATGAGGGTAGCTACAACTAAGAAATGAAGATTTCAAGATAGTTTTGTATCAGTGACAGTATAGTCCATTTGCTAGTTAAAAATTGTTTTCTAACTGCCAGTGTTTCATCCTGAAAATGGAGACAGAGATGAGTTGTTATGCATTATCTGCCCAGGGCAAGCATTAACAGGGAAAGTAAGGTCTTCAAAGCACTCAAGTTTAATTTTGGTACTCCCTGTGAGATTGAAAATAAATGCAAGTAGTGTTGGCAGTGCACAAGGCAAAAAGATTCTTCTTTACCTTCTTTCTGCTTTATTGGGTGTGTAGTGCTAACAGGAGCAGGCAAAGGTTTCCCTGTGGCATAAGCAAATAGGATTCTTAAGCAATTTTAGAAAACACGTGATGAGTGGTCCTTTGTGCACTAATGCCTTCCATGCATTGTCATCAAGAGCCTGTGTTACCCGCCAAGATTTTCTGCATTTATAGGTGGGACGGCACTCAGCAGCCTATGCTGCATTTATATGGTTGATGTAACCTTCAAGAGTACAATAACTAGAAACACAAAGCACTGAGAATGTTGACATCATTATAGCGGTGTTTGTGGGAGGGAACTCACATACATAGTAATAATCACTTCTGTCTGTGTATATTACTTTACAGTACAAATGATATGAGTGTTGTACTGTATGCTTAAGTTTTTCTGAATCTTTTCCTTTAGAAACCGTGCCCTTTATGTGATGAAGCAAAAGAGGTGCTTGAGCCATATAAGAGAAGGGTAATGTATTGCAATGCTGTATATGTTTTTTACATATAACGAACTGTTAGTCAGGATTCTTTCTTTGTAAAAGAGAATGATTTAAATTTATTTGCATCCGTCACTCTTTCATGGGTGACCTCTTCAAGACAAATTCAGCACTGATTTCCATAAACCTCATTATCCAAAAGCATTCTGCAGCAATACTATTCAAATTAAGTATTGGCAAACTAAACCAATGTATACCTTGTCACAGGTGTCACAAAACCCACTCGTTTTATAAATTGTATTTCCTTGTCTAACAGAGGCGTTTGCAACTTTTATGAGGCAGGTAATGAAATAATTTGGGAAGGATGTTAGTAAGTGGGGCTTCACATACTTGAACTGTATTTGATCGCAGTTTTTACCATTCTTCAATCAGGTTTTGAACTCTCATAAAGGAAGACACTGTCTAAGAGGTGTTGCCCTCTGCTGCCTAACAGGCAGCTGTTGTGCTGCCAGGTGCATATTTGTTGTGGCTGGTGCTTACAGAAGAGTGGTTCTGCACAGAGGATCAAGAATATCATTATCAACTAGGGAAAGAGTCCTTTGTGGACACACAGCCAAGGATGATGGCTACATACATTTTGTACTCACAAAACAGACAATTGTCTACAACTTAGAAAAATAAATCCAAAGCCACCAAGAAAACAGCCTTGCTTTTCTGGAAAACATTGATGAAAGACAAGCGAGTATTATTATTCAATCTCAAGTAGGTACTAACATATTTCTTTTCTCTCACAGTTTGTTTTGCAGGAGGTGGATATTAATCTTCCAGAGAACTCAGTGTGGTATGATAAATACAAATATGACATACCTGTTTTTCATTTAAATGGGGAGTTCCTAATGAAGCATCAAGTAGACATTCAAAAGTTTGAGGACCACCTTATGAAGCTGGAGTTGCAAAATTACAGAAGCCATTGAAGAAAATGCAACTGCTTTGGTGTGGTTCTAAAAGGACTGTGCCACAGAAATTCTGTGAAAAAGCAGTATTCATTATTTGGCCTTATGTTTCTTAGAACATATGGTACCAGTGTCCTAAAAAACTTCAGTAAGTTGTATTTTGTGTTAATCATCCAGCCTTGCTGCACCAGTAGCAGCCTTTTTTTTTGTACCAGTCATATGTTGCTATCCTAGACTGGCTTTTCATTGACAGAATAAATGCTGCTCTGTAACACCAGATAAAGTGAAATATGTTTGTGTTGGCTTTGCATGACAAGATTTTTGTAGCTGGGGAACTACAGGGGTGGTTTCTGCTAGAACCTGCACCCATGTCAGATGGAGCCAGTGGCAGCCAGCTCCAAGATGGACCTGCTGCTGGTCAAGGCTGAGCCCATCAGCAACGGTGATCATGCTTCTGTAGTAACATATGTAAGGGGTGGAGGGGGAACAGGGATGGGACTGACTGGGCAATTGCAGCTGGAGAGAGGAGGGAGAACAGGAGAGAGAAATAGTTTTGCAGAAACCAAGGTCAGTGAAGAAGGAGGAGAGGAGGTGCCCCAGGCCGTGAAGCAGACATTCCCCCTGCAGCCCTTGGTGCTGCAGATGTGATGAGACAGGCTGTCCGCTCCAGTGCATGGAGGTTAATGGTGAAGCAGGTACTCTCCTGCAGCCTGTGGAGGAACTCACTCCAGATCAGGTGGATGTCCGAAGCATGTGGTGATCCTATGGGAAGCCACTAAAGCAGGCTCCTGGCAGGATCTGTGGACTTGTGGAGAGAGGAGCCCACACTAGAGCAGGTTTGACGGCAGGACTTGTGACCTTTTGGGGTACCCATGCAGTAGCAGTCTGTTCCTGAGAGTCTTCACCGCATGGAAGGGACCCATGCTGGAGCAGCTCATGTAGAACTGTAACCCATGAGAAAGACCCACACTGGAGAATTTGTGGAAGACTGTCTTCCATGGGAGGGACCCCATGCTGGAGAAGAGCAAGAGGGTGAGGAGACCTCCCCCTGAGAAGGAAGGAGCAGCAGNCCTCCGATACCAGCCTTTGAATAAGAAAGCATGAACCTTGTGATCCCTCAGTTTAATCCTGAATATGATGTATATGGGATGGAATATCTTGTTGGTCAGTTTAGGGTCACCTGTCCTGTCTGCTCCACCCTGCAGTTGAGGCCTTTTACTTTCTGCACTGCTAATGTACACAAGATTTACCAGTGACTTTGGTTTCTACAGAAGAAAGTAGAAGCAAGAATACCAGTCCTTGGCAGTAACTGGAAATGTCAAGTGTTACCACTTCTAGAAGCAAACACACTGTGAAAATATGCCATTAATTCCAGACAGTGCTATTAGCTAGAAGAGATTTAGTTGGAAAGTAAAATCACTGAACAGAATTAGTTCTGTTCTCACTCAAACCAGAACAGGAGGATGGTGACAGAGTGGCTTCTGGGGGGCACCTGGTCTCCAGCCAGGGTCAACCCACCACTGTGTTTCAAGATTGTTAGTAGATGTAAGAAATCTCGGAGTCTATACCAACTGCTCATTTGAAACAGATGAGGACATTTACTGTAAATGAAAAGGACACTTAGAGCATACTCTCACTGAAGCATCTGTAACAACCATCACAGTTTGATACGGCTTTTATCAACACATGAACACTGAATATTTTTTCTTCCAATGGGATTAACATATGTTGTACTTAACTGTATCTTGTCTACTACACCAAGCAAGCTTTGATCTCCTTAGTACTTGAATTGCTCCAAATCACAAGCAAAACCAGAGTGAATATAACTGAGCCAAAAGAATCAAATCTGTAATGAAAACAGCATTTATTAACTCCAAACATGTCTCTCAATGCTACTATTTTCAGAGTAGAAAATGAAAGTAAGAAACCCTAATCACGTCTTTAAAGATTTTCTACCCTAAGGTATGGGACTTCTCTGTTAGACCCCATTTAATAAAGGGGAGGAGACCTCATCTGCATGTGAAGCAGGGATAGATGATGCGTATGTATCGGCTTATTGCGAAACCTATTGAATATTAAATGTTTAACATTATAAAAAGCTGCACGAAGCTGCCTGAGGCACACACGTTTGTGGTGGGGTGACCCACCGTGCGTTCAGCGCTGTTTACTTGCCTTTTATTACCCCAATAAAGAAATAAACCCTTTAAAGCTAAATTGACTTGGAATTTATAACAAGTGGAAATAGTGTTTATTTGCTGATGAAAATCACAGCTTGCTTCTGGAGTTACGGTGTGCTGGTGAGACTGGTGGGTATGGGTGCATCCTTAGCTAGAGGCAGGCATCTACTCTCTCTGTGCTCAGAGCTGTAGGGAGAAGCCAGCTCTATTTCAGAAGCTGAATAGCTGTGCTAGCATGCAACCCCGTCCCATCTAATGGCTCTTTGGGGTGCACTTCAGGAGTTTCTTGCAGGTACAGGCAAAATTGTTCTGCCTCTACTCCAGTCTATGTTAATGACCTGATGTCGTGGTTTAGGGTCAGGTTTGGGTAAAAACAGGACTCCTGATATTCACCCCTCTGCAGAAACCAAGTCATACAGCTCTATCTTGTCTGGGAGTATTAGCTACACTGATACTCTTTGCCTGCAAAAGCTCGTGTGCCTGCAATACCCTCCTTTGTCATCATCCCTGCTGTGGTGTCCCACGCTGACCCTGCCTGGGGTTTTTCCAGGCTCCAGCAGCACCAATGCAACCAGCAGGTATGTATATGCCTGTGCAGACTGTCTGACAGTTTCCTTATACCACAGATAATCATTAACAATATCAGACTTAATTCCTGCTGGTGAAACATGGTGCTTGACATCATGATCTCTCAGAATAAACAGAATGGATGAGTGGTCTGTTTGTAAAACAGATTATAGACAAAAATTTCTAACCAGTGTGGACTGACAAAGAAAACATGACATACTTGAAAGAAGCAATGGCAAAAGTGCCTACAGTTTATCAGTCTTTAAATTCAGTATTTCCGTATTATGAACAAATCTGCCCCTCATAGCTGGCATGATTATATGCATGAATACCTGTAAATCTTTTGACTCATTTGTAATGTTCTGTTTTTTTGTAAATTATTTCAGGCCTGAACATTGAAGCTGTCGTCATAAGGCATCTGTATTAATTTTAAGACTACCTTCATTAGTTATAATAAGCTAAAACTGTTTTGTTTTGTTTTGCTTTGCAAATGGAAATTATTCTGGAAACATTGTTTTATTAGGCATTCAAATTTTGGTGTGTTTTTGTTGTTTTTTATTTCCATTTGATCCACAATATCTATCAGACTGATTTTGTGACATAGCACATGGGAATAGCACATGGCATTTATTTTCAGATCTTGACAAGTGGAGTAATTTTCATGTCTTCCCATGTTCTTGAATGTGCTACCAAAAATGAATGTATGCATTTCTTACCGTGACTGTCAGAGTAGTTTAAGGAATGTCCTTTTCGTCATTAAAGTTGTAATTCTGTGAAGACTGAACATGAGAGGGGTTAGAGAAGACTGTCTCAGTGAGACAGATTTTGTGTACTGTGTAAGAAACGTTTCCTTCTTAGTATGACTTATTTTATATCCCACTATCCCATAAGACACAGTTTAACCAACGGGTCTTAGAACCTGGTTGAATTTGTATAAGTTTCTGACCATAATTTCCAGTCATTAAATTTATTATATAAACAGTTTTAAAACACTATTTCCTAATGAATTTCATTAGAAAAGGCAGATATTGGAGCACTGGTAAAACCCCTTTTTTTTCTGAAGATGACTCCAGCCTCTACATACATGTCTGTGTTTCCATATAAGGTAAGCTGGCCCTGTAAAGTTTAATGGTAAGGCTTTTCCACTTTGCATCCTGAATGGGTGGGAAACAGTGGGGACTTATGGACAATGTGTAAAAGAAGCAGTTGCAATAAGAAGGAAATCATGATGGTTACACACATGTAGCTGAAGTAACATGTGTGAGCCTACTCTGATGGAGCCAGAGCTCAGCACACGCTCTTCTGTGTGTGCATGGTGTGCTTTCAAAGCTCATTTGTGTTCTGCAAAGGCAGCTGCTTTATGACAAAAGTGGCCTGAAGAAGAACAAGTAGCATGACAGAAGTTTCTGAAATACTTAAACAGGTGTACAGCAAGCTGTTTTCCTCTTGTTTTGAAGGTCTGGGAGAGTGGAGTTTTGGGAATGCATTAGTGGTCTGGCAGCAATGTCATGGAAGACACAGTGTTGTTATTCACAGTGAAGTAGTCCTTTCTCAGCTTGCTCAGAGGTTTCATCAGGTAACTAATCAATGTAGGTTCAGCAAGTCTTTGGAAGGATAATTTGCATTCAACTAGGTTCAGTTTGGAAGAAGGTGAGGGAGGTTTCTAAACTATGGTTCTTCAAATATTTCTAATTGAAAGTATTAACATCTAATGCAGTATTGTAATACCAGTGATTAGTTAAAATTAGTTTGTAATCCTTTCATGTTGCTTTCCAGGATTGAAACTGTTCCTTTTCTTTGTAATTCTGCCCCTTGGGACTGAATTTTGCTGTCTGTACTTCCAGTGACTGTGCAAGGAAGTTTTCTTCTGTGCAGTCATGGCTTGTGTAAACCCAAGGAGCAAATTACAGACAATTTTGAGCGTTATACCCATAATAATTTTATCAAAGACGCATGAAAATTGCAATTCTGATATCTGTGAGGATAGTATTTCTCATCATCATATTTACAATGTGCTTACCTTAATCATAGCTTTGTGTTAAGAGCTCTTGTGGAAGCATTCCATAAAACTGAATGGAGATTAAAATTTCTTGACTTCTATGTAATCCACTGTAAAACTGAGAATAATAGGTTGAAGAAATTGTCCTTTTGTAAGCTTTTTTCCCCTGGTGTTGAAAAATTTTGTCACAAAAGTGTTACTTTCCTCTCCCATTATATAAGACATATAAGGTTTATGTATACATTATATAAGACTATATAAGACATAATGGCAAAGGTCATTGATTATATGGTTTTTCAAAAACTGTAAACAATTGAAATAAGAATATTATTGTGATTATTATTGTGATTATTGAACATTATTTATATCCCTAAAGTTTCATTGATGAAAATGCAAATTACAAGAACGCTACCAGTAGCTCAGATGTAGATTTTGCTGATATTAGTCATAGTGGGTTTCTGGCCAAGAACTAGAGAAGATGTGAAATGCATTTTTCAGATTGTAAATATGAGCCTTAAACTTTGAAAATCCCATCTAAAAAACTGAGCAAGGAGCTTACTCAGAAGTATAATGTGAGATGGAAAATGTAAAAGCTTTTAGAAGCTAAACCAATGCATTTTGTCATTCTTGCGTTCATTGTGCATATCTGTAAGACTATATGGGATAAATTTCTCAGTTTAGGAAGAACTGGATCTATTCTGTCACTCCCTGTTATCTCTTGACAGCACAGTTCCATAGTGAGAAAAAGTAAGAGTGGTGTAGGTACGTCTGCTGCTGACCAGCTCTCTACAGAAGAATCTTCACTGGGCCTTCTCTGATTTTTAAATCTTCTTACCTCTGCCCTTTTTCCCTTGTGAAATAGCTCAGCCTTAGTATTCCTATCTGAGAATATACTTAGAAGGGATTAGTTTATGCATGGAAAAAAAGACACTACTGAAATGCATAGCTTTGTCTGAAATAATTCTGTGCCCCTGTTTGGAATAGTTTTTAATTTAATCTATTCAATATAAGAAGTGCGGAATATGATATCAAGGGAAAATATACTTCCATCTTATCAGGTGAAATTTATGTAGCTACTTCTACTTAAATGTCAACGTTGCCTGACAAAACTATTTTACTTAGGTGATCTTAGCTGTTAATCTTTTATTACCCATTGAAAATATATGTCTCATATTTAAGTTGAACATGATTACTGTAAATAATTTGTCACTGTTTTACTTGCTCGCTGTTTAATCAGAGAATGCCATGACTATTCAGCTATTTTTTTTTAAGATGTATGAATCTCTGAAAAATATTTTTTTATCAAGGTTTTCCACTTATGCTTGATTTCCATAATAGATTACAGATTGACCTGTGAAACAGAAAAGGGAGAGGCAAGAGGCACATATTGTCAGAGATGCATGTGAATTCTCAACCTTCTCTAGGGGACTCCACAAGCTTGTAGAGGAATGAGGAAAAAGCCCAACTCCATCATCTTTGAAAACTGTAATTCTTAAATGAAGGAAGAAAAATAAAATAACCCAAACCAAACAAACAAGAAAGCAAGCAAGCTTGATAGTAACTTAAGATGAATTTTGGAGCAGAACAGAAAGCTTTTCTGTACCCTGTCTGCTTACAAGAGTACATTTGCTGGTGCCAGACTGAGACCTGGCTTTAGATTGGAACCATCCAATCATGCTAGATAAAGCCGTTGAATACATGCCCAAAAATCCTCAGGGTTATTTGGATAAGTATATAGAGTCATGCAGCCATGACTGAATTTGAGTATGTTGTGAGAGCAAGTATTCATTCACTCACTGAAAATCCTGAACAGAAGTAACTTGATCTTGTAACTGCAGGGTCCACCATGCAGGTGGCTGCTGCAGTAATGTGCAGAAACTTCTAGACTCACATTTTCATGGACTGTTCTCTGGATTAAACACTTTTAAATTTAGGCAACAGGTTTCAAGTCCGTCTCTCACAGCTTTTTGAAAGGAGATCTGGAGCACATTTTTGTTGTTGGAGAGCTTCCAGTGGAATATGACCTTTCGGTTAAGTTTCAGTTCCATAGTCTTTGTCAGGTCTATAGATGTGACCTGGAGTTCCTTCCTTGTCTGATCAAAAGATTTATTTTAAAACTGCTAGAGGAAGATTGAGGTACAACAGAAACAAGTGTTTTGCAAGATGCTGGTACAGGTCATTGAGCAGCAGTGGGATTTTGCCATGTGTCTGTAGTAATCAGGCTTCTCTCAGAGAAAACAGGAAGCAGATCAGTGATGAGTTTCATGAACAGCACATGTATGGACTGCCACTGCATTGCATCACTCCTTATGCTGTGCAGAACTGTGATGTCTGGTACAGCAGTTCTTTCTGGACAAAATCATCCTTACTGAGATGGGTCTACAGTAAGCACATCTGTGGCTGGCCAGTCAGACACACTGAGGTTGTACTCTGCCTTTCACTGCTTTTCATGTTTGTACTGAGGAGTGGCAATCACTGAGGAGAAGAGAGCATCCCCATCAATTTCCCAATTTATAGTGAATGTGATGTTTATGCTATGGAATACTTATGTTGACCAGCTTGGGTCAACTGTCCTGGCTTTCACTCCTGCTAGCTTAGCACCTGGATAACTCAAAACTGCTAAAGACCTTGATTACTTACATTATCCCTGGACTTTAGTTTGAACTGTGGATCCCAGGGAACTTCGGGAGCTACACCTTTATCAGACCAAATAATGGTCAAGCAGAGATCAAGGGTTTTCTAAATGAAGCAGAGGAAGGTGCTTTTATATTTTACCTAGGCAGTTTGTAATAGAGTCATATGTGACAAATGTAAGAATTCCATCAACGTATCTTTTCTGCAGTGTCCTTGAATCAGTGTAAAGACCAGTTTGTGTCCATAGGTATATATGTTGAATTTACTGTCACAGCAGTTGTAAGTTACAATACAGATAGACCAATATGTCCCAGCTCATTAAATGAGCAGTTGTGTGATCCAGGTGGTCTGTTAAGCAAAATCTGAAACTCCTCCCCTTTTGTGTTTGTTCATTTTTGAGTGTCGTATTAGAGCAGCCACCAGAGAGACTAGCACCAGAGACTGTGCAGGCTTTTGAAGTGGGATAGAAAAGAGATTGTTTGAACAAAACTGCCTTATTTTCTAAGGAAAAGTTACATTTTGAATCTTTCGGATCTTTCCCAGGATTTATCGTGGCTTTATAGACATGTTGTGGGAAGCAAAAGGAGGTAGGCATTTCTCCCCTAACCTGTGGTATATAAATATTTTTAGCCTTCTCTCCCTTCCTCTCACCGTGACAAAGGAAATTGCCAACACTGAATCTTTACAAATTTCTTTCTAATACACAAAAAATAGTAGTGGATCTTTTTCGTTTCTGACTTCTTCCAGTTCTGAAACTGAAGCTTCCTTGTAGAAAAGGGCTTTGGAACAGACACATGTGGTTTCATCCCAAAGGGAATTGGAGGAAGCATATATGGACAGGCTGGCATGGGAACTGGAGCAGCAAACATGAACTGTGCTCAATCAAAATTCAGGTCTAAAGCAAGACTCAAATCTAGAGATGCTGGATTTGACTGTGTAACATTTGTTTCACAAAGGATTTTAAAGGGATCCTATGCTAACATTTACTTAGGGTGTATGGAGCACAGTGCAGGATGGTACATGGTGCTCTGAGGCGAAGCCAATGAAAGTTATTGCACGTCATCCTTGTAAGTTGACAGAGCCCTGATGCTGTATAAACTAACTTGCTTTTACACTTCTGTTTTACCAAATACTGCTGCTGTGGTAGTGTAGCCTCTGGAGAGATCAAGTTCAACCTAGCAGTTCAAAGGGGAAAGTTGGAATCCAGGGCTTCCTATTCCTGATACTGCCATTCATTCTGTGTGCAAGCGGGAGAAAGACAGGCTTTACTTTTTTCCACCTCATTTTTTTTTATTTGTACATTGAAAGTGGCTGCCTTTAAATTATGATTTGAACAATATTTTTAAATTGATACCCTTTATTAGAAAGGCATGGTAGGTTTGAATGACATGTATCTTATAGTCACCTTTCAGTACTTAAGGGGGCCTGTCAGAAAGATGGGGACAGACATTTTAGCAGGGCCTGTTGTGGTAAGACAAGGGGTGATGCTTTTAAACAAAAAGAGGGAGATTTAGACTGGAGAGAAGGAAGGCATTTTTTACACATTGTGAGACCCTGGCCCAGGTTGCCCAGAAAGGTGGTAGATGCCCCATCCCTGAAACTATTCCAGGTGAGGTTGGTTGGGGCTCTGGGCAACCTGCTCGAGTTGAGGATGTTCCTGCTTTTTGGAGGGACATTGAACTAGATGACCTTGAAGGGTCCCTTCCAACCCAAACCATTCTTGATTCTGTATAACTTCAGTAGACAGACAAGAGCAGTGTTGTTTGTGATGGTTGAAGGACCTGATCCTTCAGGATATCCTCTAAAATTGTACCAGGTATGCTGATTTACTTCAGGTAGCCTGCATGACACCTCTGTTGGTAGATTACTATCCCTTTCATGAGTGATCACCAATTGCTAGATTTTACTTAATAACAACCAAAAGAAATACTGATTTCTCTTTACTCTAACTTTGTGTTTTACCTCTCTATGCTGAAGCAGTTGCATGGTTCATTCTGCTTCAAGGCTGTTTAAGTGTTTTACATAAAACTATTGTGATCAAAGCTTTGCTTGAAACAGGAGTTTGAAAAGGTCATTAACAAGGACAGAATAGTATTTCTTGATTTTTAAATTTTCCAGCCCTCAGTTTATTTTCATATTCTTTCAAATGTTTTCTCCCTTCCAGAACAAGCTTTGCTTTTTTCCCCTCTGAATTCTGGTTTGGCTTTTGTAATTGATGAATTGTTGCTGGATAGATAAAATTTCATTGGTTTCCTTTCCTCTCTGTATGTCTTGTTTTGTTGCCTGCTTGCTTTACTGCTTCCCCTTATCTTCCTCTTCTCTCCTATCCTTGGTGGTGTCCCCATCCACACCTCTCAGGGCTTCTTAGCATCAGCTGTGGCCAGCATCTCTCTCACTTCTAACTCCAGTAATCCATGTTGGCTAGGCTAGCACTAGAATGAAAGGCTGTCTGCAGAGCTTTTGAACTGCATTTTTCATGCTGAAAATGAGGTTCTTCAGATGAATGCGTCACTCACCTGTAAAGTCAACTGTATGTACGATAAGTAAGGTGAGACAGCACTGTGGTTTTAATGTCTTGGATCCTTGTACGGAGAGGTCCATAGCAGTATAGAAAGGCTGTTAAATTACACCCAGGAGAATAAATAAATGAATGTTGAAAGAACCTATCATTTATATCTTTCTTTTAGCCTGAAATGAGTCAAAAAGTCTTTAAAAGTTCAGGAAAATCTGATGGTTAATATCTGATGTAGCTGCTGCTAATTCTCTGCCTCTTTTAACAAACCCAGGATGCTTGCAAAAGGTCTTGTGTTTTTAGGGTTTGATGTATGCACTCTCTAAGAGCATAGTGGCAAGATGGAAACCTATTTTAAAACATTTCAGGGATTTTTTGTGGTATATGTTAGTGTCTTATCCTATCAAAACCAGTACAGTAAGCAGTAACATTATCCATTGGGCAAAAAGTTGTCCTCTATAGCTGTTTGCTTCTGGTAAAACCCAGTTTTACCTGTGGACCTTTCCAAACTGAGGACTAGGAATATAAACACAGTATCTTCTTCATTTAATAAGGTCATGGATCTGTGCTTCCCTCCACAGAGAATTCACTGTTATGTATGTAAAACTGCAGCCATCTGCAGCAGGTCTGTTCGCTGTGACAACAGATAAGATGGTGTCATCACAGAGTAGGGATTTGGTCAGCTAGGGAGGAAGCCTGTAGATAAAAGGGAAGCTCTCCCGTCAGACCTGCTTTTTTGTCAAGAGGAACATGTTTCTGGACAGATACTTGGACATAATACCTCTGCCTCAAACTGCTGGTGGGCTCCAGGGGTAGATATGTGGGGCTTTTTAGTTGAGGGAAGGAAGGTTGCAGGTAAACAAGCAATGATAACATCTTCTCTAAAGCTGTCATGAGCATACACTGAATCCTTATATGGGAGGGTTAGACTTTTAGTTAGTAGGTTACACTATTTCCTCTCAGGACCTGTGCAAGGTGATCATGGACATGCTATTAAATTCTTAATGCCATTGCAGCAAGCAAATGGAAAGATAGGTGCAATATTTGGCATATTGTCAAGGCCATTTATTTTCTTACTGCATTTCAAACATAAACTTTTAAAGGATGGCCTTTTAAGTAGCAAACTGATTCTTGAATCTCAGCCTTATATGCCTCTCATCTTGTGTCACCATCATGATACATACGTCAGTACAGAGGGCACGAAAGCAGAATCTCCTGTTTTAGCAGGTGTGGTTGAAAGTATATTTGATCCTATTCTACTCTGATGAAGCTTGGCTAATCATCATTCACCACTAATTGTTGAAGTATATGACTGATTACCAAAAGAGAGGTAAAAATACAATTTGGAAGAGGCATTCAGTTGTTTCAAGTTATTTACAGGAGAAAGAATAACATTATAAATCCAAGGCTTTACAATTGTAAATAAGCTTTAGTATGTGATGATTTTTGGTTGCATCTGATGATGGATCTCTGATGTGAAGTTTGTAGTAGATCTACAAAGTGCCAGAGGGAATGTAATTAGCCATGCACCACATGCAGAGGTAAAAATAATTAAATGCTTGTATTGATTGTTCTGTCCCAGTAGCAGGAATAGAGCCATTTCATTATGCTGTAGGAGCTGGATGAAGAACCAGAGCTCTTCTTCTATGCCGAGTAAACAGGTTCTCCAGAACTGTCACTGTTTTCAGGGGGAGTTAAGTACATGGCTTCTTTACATTCCACATGGTGTGAATACAATACCAGTGGTAGCAGCTATAAAGCAGTTCTGAATAGTCATTAGTATGTGGAAAAAAAAATAAGGAGAGTTATGTTAGCTTGGTGTATTAAGCCTGCACTCCTCTAGGCACATTTGTCACTCTGGGAATGCGTTTAACAATGAACGTAAGAACATACTCATGAAAATGGGGGAAATAATTGTGGAAGTTACTGTCAGTTGTTAATTTTTGTTATTTAGGAAAGACAAGTTTATATCATATTAAAGATTTTTAAAGTGTTATGCCATAATATAGGGGTGATTAAAAGTCTACCTGAGGATGCTGTGCTGTTGCCAGCAGCATTTTCTTGGCGAAATAATTTTTTTTTCTTCCTGAGTGTTAATGTTTTATGATTTGGTTCACTTTATCAGTATTACTGGAAGCTCTCCACAGACCCTGCACTCCATCCAGAAGAAGCAGCCAAATTGAAGCTGTACCAAACCACAACTAATGCAGTGTTGGTTTGTTCAGTTTTCTTACAGGTACAATTTATAGCATTTAGCAAGGAGTCGTTCACTGACATTCACAGCAGTAGCTGAGTTTCTGAGTATATGTCTTGAAATAAAAAAGAAAAATAAGGAAAAGCCAAAGCAAAGGCTTGGACCTTATTACTTCCTATGTCTTAGATATGATATGAACCTGAATCTGCTTCATGATTTTGGGTCTGTTCTACATTTGTAAGGAAAGAGAGATTTCGTAATTTGGTTTACTAATTTCTTATCAAAAGAAAAGAATTTCATTTTCCTTGCTTTTGGTAAGATGATTTTTCTTTTAACTTGGGAAAAAAAAAAAGAAGCACATTGCTCTCAAGTAATATTTTATGTTACCACGTCTCTATTGCCCTGCTGTCAAAAAATCAGTAGGATATGAATGTGGATTGAAGGCAGCATATAGTAAATTATTTTTGTTATTTTTAATAATAAAAATATTTCTTGAAGAAAGAGGGACAGGTTTTGCCTACCTCATTGTGAAATTAATCACAATATTTGTGTATTCCCATTTGAGCATTAAGTATATGTGGTTTATTGTTTTAAATTTATACAAAGCTGTCTGATCTAATTTAAGGGAGGGAGGAGATATGCTAAAAACAGATACATGGAATTGAGAAAACCCTTAATTCACAGACAGGCTGCATCCTTGTAATCACTCTGACAAGTGCTAAATGGTATTGTGTTCTACCACATAAGGGATTATGCATAGATGTATCAAAGGTGGCTCTAGTCCAGTATTTGTTAATAAAGTAGCAATATGTTCATGAATAATTAAAAACTCCATCTCCAAGCAGTGTGAATTAATGTTCTTTTTAACCTCTACTCAATATTAACATCGTAAATTGATGCTGATTTTCGTTTGGTTTTTTTTTTGCTATTGTTCCTCCCCTTTTTTGATAATTAAGTGTGCAGCCTTAGTTAAAGAATAAAATAACTTATCAAAGCCAACAGTGTTAAATGCTTCATGCTTTATGCTGTTTATAAAATAGTTTGTCTTAAATCTGGAAGTAATGTAGTATTCCTGCATCCTAGGACAGGACTGTAGGTGGGGCAAAATGAAGCCTGGAGGACTAATTTTGTCAGAAAAGATAGCTGATTTTCAGGTACATCTTTTGGAAGGGTTGTCTCTGTTTTCATTAGATTGAAGGA